>JAVTVY010016590.1:0-67188 GCA_036873755.1 Hanleya hanleyi
GATAGCTGTAATTTTCAATTTTTGTATTTGCCGGCACGTTGTACTCGCGAGTCGTGAATATAAGATATTAGGTCCAGCCCGTCACAGCGAGAGAGGGATAATGAAAAAAAGGAACAAACAACGTGTTTACTGAGCAAAATTAATATCTTAACAGTTCATGCACTTGTTGAACATGTTAAGCGAGTATATGGTACTTATCGAGAAAACCAAAAAAAACGTTAAGTTTGGATGTACAAATCCACCGATCGGTTACAAATACGTATATTCGCATGGCGTCTGATCCGACATTCAATGTTCAGCCGTTGTCATTCAAGAATGTTCGAGTCCATAATCGAAAGACATATTCCGTATGACAGTTAGCACCAATTCTAAATGTGTATAAATAAAGAAATTTAAATACAAGAAGGTGTTTTGTCAGAGAGCATGTTTCATTGATGTCGGAAAGACACGAGGGTGTTCTTTGCATATAATACTAATCACTGACTATCATTCTTCATCCAAATCTTCGAGTTGTTTTCCAGAGTAAATATCACACACAATAATCGTGGTTGTTCATAGGGCCAGACAAGTACATACTATTCACACTATAGCGTTAAGCGGAATTGACAAAAGTTACGAGACAGAGATCGTGCACGTCAAAAAGGTTGTTTCAAACGTGTCTTTCATGTACAATGGATCATTAAGACCTTGAGAGGAATATTTTAGTCATTAAGATCTATTCGTACTGTTGAATTATGGTATCTTAATAATACGACCGTGTTCGTCTACTAGCTTCTGGGGCATCTCGTAGCTTGTTAATGCTATCCTCGTGTGTTAAGTTGAAAATGCACAAATAAGTTATGCAACAAGTCGTGTACAAGCGAGCTCCATTATGAGAACATTACGTGAACAAATATTGTAAGTATTCCAGTAAGTAAAATATAGCCTAAATCATACCAGCCCTCTGTGAGTATGTTTGCTTGTGCAGATCACCATGATGCAGACCTATCAAGTCTCACGCATTCGGCGTGAGACTCACGCATTGGGCTTCAATCTCACGCTCTCACGCAGCCACCTATAAATCTCACGCATTCGCCTCTTCAATGAAAAAATCTGTAAAACACGAGTCTTTTGCTCAAAGTTGTCAGTGTCCGACGCACAGGAATGTCATATGAGCGCGTCGTCACTCAGTCTTGCGTTGTCATATGATACGTTCCCGCTATAAAACTGTTTCATCGGCTTCCGGTCATATCGGGCACCCGCAGGCCCTATAATACACACGATGCAGTATCGGGAACAAGGCTGTCAAAATGTCGGACACTCGGTCAGGACTTGCATGACGCTATAACTTCCAATATTTTAACGATGGAGATGAAATAATTCAGGGTGGGTGGTTACTTTTTTTTGATCACATATACATCATGTATAAGGCCTATGTAATATATTTGGTGACAAATATATATTTGTCACATTTTGTGACAAATATCTTATAGGCCTTCCACAAATACAAACAATATTCTTACTTCCATCAGCAAAACGCCCTCCAACTTAGGGCAGCATGGTTTGTACCATGTTTGTCTGGCACAGGAGGTAATCATTAAAGTGCCAAACAAATTAGTCTCTCTGACGATCCATTGTGATCAGTGTCTGTAGAGCCTAATTTTCAAAATTCGAAATTCATTTTTTTTTTGTAGTTTTGGTTAGGTTTTTGTTGGGATTGGGATTTTGCTAGGGTATGTTTGTTTGGGTCATCGTCGCCGTGTGACCAATAAGGTTAGGTGCGACGTTAAACTTCAAGCAACAAATCCATCAGCAAAAGAATCAGAAAAACAAACAAAACAATAAAAAATATGAGTAAAAAACTAAGTGATGATTTATGATTTTATTCCTCTAAAATTGGCCAGAACGCGTCTCCAGCCATCTAGAACCCCAGAGCTTCCGGGGCCTAGGCGGCCCCTGGACCCTCGCCTTAAGTGCTGGGATAGTCGCTAAATCTCACTCTTTGGGAAATTTTAAAGTTGAGAGGTCTGATGATGGTGTTACTGTTATACATATGAGTATACGTACCAGGTTTTCGGGAGACTGAACATTTTAATACAAGAAAAAACAACCCCTTTAAGTCTCCCGAGCGGGCACGATACTGAAATATCTCCTCGTTTCCAAGCTGATGGTAAGGAACTTGTTTTGGCCGTGTTTTGTCAGTTATGTCTACATAATTTACTGTTTAATACAGTTGTGTGCTTTATGATATCCACCTGCACTATACATGTGTTCAAGTATAACCTATAGTCAATGTGAACTGTAGCCCGTGAAGTCCCCGGCTCCAGAAAGTCACAGTTATTTCGTCACAATGTTATCGGTTATTTCGATACGGCACGGGTTTTCCCAACAGCTTTGTTGATTTCGTCACAATGTCATCGGTTATTTCGATACGGCACGGGTTTTCCCAACAGTTTTGTTGATTTCGTCACAATGTCAGCGGTTATTTCGATACGGCAGGGGTTTTCCCAACAGCTTTGCTGTAGTCCATGATGTCTCCATGACATGTTTTTTTCCAAACTTCCAGTCTATCAGCCAATCGCTGACAGATTTCATTCGTCTATACACCAATTCGAATATTGCTGCAGTCATAATACCTTGTCATCTCAGTGTCAGCAGACGTGTTTGGCAGTTTCAGTATAACAAAGGTATGTATATTTCACTGCTTGAAAATAACTTGGCTTGAGTTCCTATACATCTTAGACACTTTGGGTAAATTTTTTGTAAATTCATTCTGTACGTTCAATATTGGCTCATCGTGAAAAGTGTAGAAGTTGCCCATGGCCAGGTTTGTCTAGAAAATATGATAAGGACTATTGATGAAACATTACCATATTAACAGCTTATATGTTTGTACTGAAACTGTTCTCTATGAATTGAATGGATTTCAAACCAAACACATGCTGTTCATGTAGTCAGTATGATATAATTCATCACGACAAACTAATCAACAATAAGAATGAATTACTCGTCGATTTCAATATTAACATACAACACGTTTCAATCTTAGCTGGCTGATGAGGCCTCAACACCAGGACATTATTTTTCACCCTTTGTTGATGCAAAGTCCTCAACGTGAAGCTCACCCTGTGCAGATTTTATACACGAAACATATGGGAACGTTCGAATTATTTCTTTACTACGGTGCTATGTCACACTTATACCTACATCTGGCATGATCTAGTTTTAATATAGACGTGGAAAATCCACATAACTTATTTCAGTCCGACAGTTGTTTATGTTAAAAAGAAAACGTTCATAATATATATCGACATTATGAAATTCGCGTGCGCTGAACAGTTATGTTTGTTAAGTTTTAACTATCCGTTACTATAGGCTTTCCTGTGCAGGAAAATGCCCCCATGTGACGTCACCGAATCCAACACAATGTTTATGAGTTGACTGTATTAAACTGAAGTTACCGGGCTATCAGAAAAGAACTGAACTATGGCACAATGTTGGACAGCCCACTGGTGAGATGTTTAGTCGGACTGGGCTACCTGAACCGAAACATTCCGCATCATGTCTTACAACAAAACCCCATTTAATGCAAGTCACATCAGAGCCATTGCTCGGCGGATAGTACTGGATAAGGTTCACAAATTATTCACATTTCGGTCGGTTTTGTTAAAACCATTTGTTGGAACACTTCATTTGGTTTATATTGTTAAACATAACTTTTCAATTTAATTATGAATTACTTGTACAGTTTTATACATCGACTCTGTGCGATTTCCCTTTTTTCTGTTTTATTTTTTGTTTGTTTTTGTTTTAGTTTTAGTTTCGAAAGATCAACATTTTGTCATGACAATATGTTTAAGTCTTCGACTGGATAAAGTTTCCATATTTTTTCGCTCATGGTATCTAATAACTCCTACTCGAAATCAGTTTCAGTTATTGCTGTTCTCTGTTTTAACGTGATAAGCCTGTTCCATCTCGATAGATCAAAACGGTTTGAATTTTTTTTTTAAGACATGAGTTGGACTTTGCCAGTTTTTGTACAGCTTCAATCTGCAATAACAGTGTCCGGTATAATTCTTGTTTTACCATATATGATCGTTCCATTGCTACAAATGGTGCATCATTCAAACTGTTTTATTGTTCTTGTCAGTTTTGTATCGGGAAAGAGTTTTCTGCAAAGTTTTCTTCGTTCAACATATCTCCTTCACAGTTTCTTGTTTACTATTTCTTCAATGCTTGCCACCAAAAAAAAAAATGTTTTGTTTGAACAAATCACAATATTGCCTATGTACAATTATAAATCACTTGATAAAAGTTGTTTATTTCAATACACACTTTCATTACTTGTTACAATTTTATTATCAGGAAACTATATTTGTCTAGTACATTCACACTCGAAAACTCTTAGTCGGTTTGGTACATTTTTTTTATCAAGATGTGGTAGTACTAGTCTTTGTTTTAGCCAAAGACAGAGTAGTCTGCTTCTCTATATCAAAGCAATTCATTGTTTTGAACAAGTTTGGATGGATTTTAATGAACTTTGTGCGGACATTTTGATTTGGGAGTATTTTTGTCTGAGCTCAAGTTTTAAAATATGTGGTTTGAGTACCAGAGCATCGTTTTATTCGGCTAGATGAACACATTTTGAAGTATGTTTTGGTTTTATTAATCATTTCAAGTTGTATCTTGTGCTTGGAAGTTAATCTGGTCCAAATTGTCTTGTTCAAACATAAGAAGTTGAGTGAATGGAAACTTTTCAATGTGCCGAGTAATTGTGTTTGTTGGTTCTGACTGACTTCTTTGAATTTGTAGTGTCCAAACTTGAATATTCATCGTCAAACAAACAATTTTTCTAGTATAGCAGTGACGGTCATGTTTATTTCGCCTACATTGCCTATTAAAACCGTATGTAACTGAGTTTTCTCGGGGGAACGATTTTTTTAATTCATACCTGTACATTAATACAGCAAGTTAAAATGTGTGGAAAATATGGTCTGACTGCCTGTTCCACACAGATATGCAAGAGCTAGAAACCCGTATTTATACGTTCCTCCAGGAGAAAACACTAAGTGAAGACGTTAGTCGGACTAAACGCTTCAAAGCTACAGTTAATTTTGGGATGTAGCCTATAACATTGTCCTGCTAACATATGGTGTCGTTCAGTTTGACTGGCCATAAAGAGTAGGTCGTGTCGGCCACGTCACCCCATACATGTTCCCTCAAACTTTTACTACAAATGACGCATAGCCACTTATACATATCTAAGTTTCCAGTGTAGAAAAATATCATCTAACATTCAGGTCACCCAATCTTCTATCCCGGTATTTCCAAACGTCTCCAGTTTCTATCCACTCAAGATCCTTCCTGCATTGCTTATACACAAGTAGAATCAGTTTCCAATTTTTGTTTTCCAATGACATATCCCAGTGTTTCCCCCCTGGTTTGTCCAGTGTACATTTTCACCAATCCACAGGAATGTTAGAATGGTCGGTAAATTCATCCAGTATCTCCCTCGTTTTACCATATCCCAGTACTACCCTGTATACACAGGCACAAATACTACAAGTCATTCAAATGTATTTCCCCTTATCATTGCAATATTACAAATCTAAAGACGCGGCACAATGCAAGAATTAATTCCAATATACTTTCAGAGTTTCACTCTGCAAGTTATAGTCACCAGCGATGCTTTGAACGGCATATTTTTATGGATTGTACATTTAAATCACAGCTGTAAATAACCTGTAAACCCCGAAACAACTATTGAATCATACAGATCTATATTCGTTTTGGGTTTTCCCATCTAATGACTTATCCGGCCATTGGAGAGAGTCAGAGATTAGTATGACAGTCAACCAATCAAAATGCAGATTTTTTTTCAACGTTGTACATAAAAGCCTATTACCGTTACTTCATACCATTTCACATCACGCTCTCCAACAGGAACGACGTATGTATTCTCTCTCTTCTAGATATTAACATTGGTTGACACAGCGTTTGTGAGATATACGCTTTTTGACTTTTGTAGGTATCATTGCTATTACGAGAGGCCAGATTGAAGACCCACCAGTGTGCCGTATATTCTTCGGGTAACGGTAGTGGTAAGTATCTCTTTGTATAACCAATTAGAACATAGATGATGAAGTTCAACCATTGAACATACGATTGTCAGAGAACGAATAACTCAAGGACAATACTTAGCCAATCAAACATTCGTGCCCTGGTTGTATACGCATAAGAGCTAGGCATATGAGATAGTCAGAGATTAGTATGTCAGTCAACTAAACAAAATGCAGAATTTATGTTACACGTTCACATAAAAATATATTACCGTTATTTCAAACCGTTTCACACCACACTCTTGAAAAGGAACGACGTCTAGATATTAACATCGATTGACAAAGCGTTTATGAGATTGCCAAATGTACTTGTTTTGTTTTTCTTTTGTAGATTTCCTTGTTATTTACGAGAGGTCAGATTTTAAGACCCCAATGGTGTGCCGTATATTCGGATAACGGTAGTGGCAAGTATCTCTTTGTATAACCAATTAGAACATACTATTGAACATACGATTGTAAGACAAAGAATGCCACCAAAAATAGGTAAGCCAATCAAAATTCGTGTACGGGGGGGGTTGTAGATACATAGGTTAGACATATGCTGTTCAACTCATTTCACATTAGTTCTTCAACGAGGAAAGACGCGCTTACATTGTCGCTCCGTCTAATGCATTACATCTACCATACTTTCTTATATATATATATTTTTTTAGACAAGCCTGTAAGATCAAGAGACCTGCTCAATACATAAGAGGGCAACGGACGTGGTAAGTGTTTTATTGTATATAAAGCTTGGACTCGAACAGTTTATATGAAGCGAATCATTCGTCAATAGACAAGGACGACTAGAACATAAAGTCTGATGTCTGTCCTTTCAATACTACGAGTGACAGACAGCCATTGAGATTAAAGCTAGCGTTACAGGTCCACCAAAAGTTCGTTGTACGTAAAAAGGGTAATCGTATCCAGTTCAATTCATTCCATCCCAGGTCTTTGACGAAGAAAGATACGTTCTCTCTCCGTTTCCTATTGTAATACACTTTAGAAGGTTGGATTTACAGCAATACATTTGTTTTGCAGGCCAGCCTGAAATATCTCGCTACCTGCCTAATACGCACCCCCGACAGTTTTTGACGCGCGTCAACGCCGCCACCACCACCACCGGGCACACCTACCTGATGCACCCTGTACCCTATAGCCCGTAGGGCATAGGGTACACCAGGGTGTGGGTGCACCAGGTAGGTGTGCGCGGTGGTGGTGGCGGCGGCGTTGACGCGCGTCAAAAACTGTCGGGGGTGCGTATTAGGCAGCCTGCGAGATATTTCAGGCTGGCCTGCAAAACAAATGTATTGCTGTAAATCCAACCTTCTAAAGTGTATTACAATAGGAAACGGAGAGAGAACGTATCTTTCTTCGTCAAAGACCTGGAATGGAATGAATTGAACTGGATACGTTTACCCTTTTTACGTACAACGAACTTTTGGAGGACCTGTAACGCTAGCTTTAATCTCAATGGCTGTCTGTCACTCGTAGTATTGAAAGGACAGACATCATACTTTATGTTCTAGTCGTCCTTGTCTATTGACGAATGATTCCCTTCATATAAACTGTTCGAGTCCAAGCTCTATATACAATAAAACACTTACCACGTCCGTTGCCCTCTTATGTATTGAGCAGGTCTCTTGATCTTACAGGCTTGTCTAAAAAAATATATATATATATAAGAAAGTATGGTAGATGTAATGCAGTAGACGGAGCGACAATGTAATTAAGCGCGTCTTTCCTCGTTGAAGAACTAAATGTGAAATGAGTTGAACAGCATATGTCTAACCTATGTATCTGCAAACCCCGTACACGAATTTTGATTGGCTTACCTATTTTTGGTGGCATTCTTTGTCTGACAATCGTATGTTCAATAGTATGTTCTAATTGGATATACAAAGAGATACTTACCACTACCGTTATCCGAAGAATATACGGCACACTATTGGGTCTTAAATCTGGACTCTCGTAATAACAAGGGAATCTGCAAACGAAAAACAAAACAAGTATGTTTGGCAATCTCATAAACGCTTTGTCAATCAATGTTAATATCTAGACGTCGTTCCTTTTCAAGAGTGTGGTGTGAAACGGTTTGAAATAACGGTAATATCTTTTTATGTGAACGTGTAACATAAATTCTGCATTTTGTTTAGTTGACTGACATACTAATCTCTGACTATGCGCTGAAGCAGTGTTTAGGTGGTTAAGTATTGTCACTGAGACAACACTTCTCTTGTCATGCATTCTTCTAATTGGTTATACAAAGAGATACTTACCACTACCGTTACCCGAAGAATATACGGCACACTGGTGGGTCTTCAATCTGGCCTCTCGTAATAGCAATGATACCTACAAAAGTCAAAAAGCGTATATGTCACAAACGCTGTGTCAACCGATGTTAATATCAGAAGAGAGAGAATACATACGTCGTTCCTGTTGGAGAGCGTGATGTGAAATGGTACGAAGTAAGGGTAATATGCTTTTATGTACAACGTTGAAAAAAAAAATCTGCATTTTGATTGGTTGACTGTCATACTAATCTCTGACTCTCTCCAATGGCCGGATAGAGCTTAATAAGTCATTAGACGGGAAAAGCTCAAAACGAATATAGATCTGTATGATTCAATAGTTGTTTCGGGGTTTACAGGTTATTTGCAGCTGTGAGTTAAATGTACAATCCATACAAATATGCCGTTCACAGCATCGCTGGTGACTATAACGTGCAGAGTGAAACTCTGAAAGTATATTGGAATTAATTCTTGCATTGTGCCGCGTCTTTAGCGTTGTAATATTGCAATGATAGGGGGAAATACATTTGAATGACTTGTACTATTTGCGCCTGTGTATACAGGGTAGTACTGGGATATGGTAAAACGAGGGAGATACTGGATGAATTTACCCACCATTATATCACATTTCTGTGGATTGGTGAAAATGTACATTGGACAAACCAGGGGGGAAACACTGGGATATGTCATTGAAAAAAAAAGGAAACTGATTCTACTTGTGTATAAGCAATGCAAAAAGGATAATATGAATCTTGAGTGGATAGAAACTGGAGACGTTTGGAAATACCGGGATAGAAGATTGGGTGACCTGAATGTTAGATGATATTTTTTTACAGATATATCACAGTGGAAACTTAGATATGTATAAGTGGCTATGCGTCATTTGTAGTAAAAGTTTGAGGGAACATGTGTGGGGTGACGTGGCCGGCACGACCTACTCTTTATGGCCAGTCAAACTGAACGACATCATATGTTAGCAGGACAATGTTAGGCTACATCCCAAAATTAACTGTAGCTTTGAAGCGTTTAGTCGGACTAACGTTCTACACTTAGTGTTTTCTCCTGGAGGAACGTATAAATACGGATTTCTAGCTCTTGCATATCTGTGTGGAACAGGCAGTCAGACCATATTTTCCACACATTTTAACTTGTTGTATTAATGTACAGGTATGAATAAAAAAGATAATCGTTCCCGGAGAAACTCAGTTACATACGGTTTTAATAGGCAATGTAGGCGAAATAAACATGACCGTCACTGCTATACTAGAAAAATTGTTTGTTTGACGATGAATATTCAAGTTTGGACACTACAAATTCACTGAAGTCAGTCAGAACCAACAAACACAATTACTCGGCACATTGGAAAGTTTCATTCACTCAACTTCTTATGTTTGAACAAGACAATTTGGACCAGATTAACTTCCAAGCACAAAATACAACTTGAAATGATTAATAAAACCAAAACATACTTCAAAATGTGTTCATCTAACCGAATAAAATGATGCTCTGGTACTCAAACCACATATTTTAAAACTTGAGCTCAGACAAAAATACTCCCAAATCAAAATGTCCGCACAAAATTCATTAAAATCCATCCAAACTTGTTCAAAACAATGAATTGCTTTGATATAGAGAAACAGACTACTCTGTCTTTGGCTAAAACAAACACTAGTACTACCACATCTTGATAACAAAAATGTACCAAACCGACTAAGAGTTTTCGAGTGTGAATGTACTAGACAAATATAGTTTCCTGATAATAAAATTGTAACAAGTAATGAAAGTGTGTATTGAAATAAACAACTTTTACCAAGTGATTTATAATAGTACATAAGCAATATTGTGATTTGTTCAAACAAAACATTTTTTTTTTGCTGGCTAGCATTGAAGAAATAGTAAACAAGAAACTATGTTGAACGAAGAAAACTTTGCAGAAAACTCTTTCCCGATACAAAATTGACAAGAACAATAAAACAGTTTGAATGATGCACAATTTGTAGCAATGGAACGATCATATATGGTAAAACAAGAATTATACCGGACATTGTTATTGCAGATTAAAGCTGTACAAAAACTGTCAAAGTATAATTCATGTCTTAAAAATTTTCAAACCGTTTTGATCTATCGAGATGAAACAGGCTTATCACGTTAAAACAGAGAACAGCAATAACCGAAACTGATTTCGAGTAGGAGTTATTAGATACCATGAGCGAAAAATATGGAAACTTTACCAATCGAAGACTTAAACATATTGTCATGACAAAATGTTGATCTTTCGAAACTAAAACTAAAACAAAAACAAACAAAAAAATAAAACAGAAAAAAAGAAAAAAAGGGAAATCGCACAGAGTCGATGTATAAAACTGTACAAGTAATTCATAATTAAATTGAAAAGTTATGTTTAACAATATAAACCAAATGAAGTGTTTCAACAAATAGTTTTACAAAACCGCACGAAATGCGAATAATTTGGAATTGTGAACCTTATCCAGTACTATCCTCCGAGTAATGGCTCTGACGTGACTGGCATTAAATGGGGTTTTCTTGTAAAACGTGATGCGGAATGTTTCGGTCCAGTTAGCCCAGTCCGAATAAACATCTCACCAGTGGGCTGTCCAACATTGTGCCATTGTTCAGTTCTTTTCTGATAGCCCAATAACTTCAGTTAAATACAGTCAACTCATAAACATTGTGTTAGATTCGGTGACGTCAGGGGGGCATTTTCCTCCACAGGAAAGCCTATAGTACCGGATAGTTAAAACTTAACACTCATAACTGTTCAACGCATAAGTTGAACTGATGTACTCTCTCTTTAAATTGTGGAACTTCATCTCAAATATATGAGCGAAAATTGTTTAGGAAAACTCGACTGACATACGACATGAGGACCTTTCTTTAAAAAACTTATCCTCAGCAGCCCACTGTTTGTTATCACTCTCATTGAATATAAGACAATACGTGGAAAACAAATTTTTGGGTGTAGGTTCTTTGTACGCAGATATACACACGTGGTTTGGTTTGGTTGCTACTGCTCACGGTATACCCGGACAGCGCTGTTTACCGTTCGGAGAAAAAATGTGTAAGGTTATCCCTACTACCAGCCCTTGTAACGAATAGGATTATATCGAACTATCGATAAATTTGAACGTTAAATACTCTACAATATGTAAACAATTATGAACTCGTGTATTTATTGCTTTCCCGAAACATGCGAACTTCATAATGTCGATATATATTATGATCGTTTTTGTTAAACATAAACAATTGTCGGAATGAAATACCTTATGTGGATTTTCCACGTCTATATTAAAACTAGATCATGGCAGATGTAGGTATAAGTGTGTCATAGCACCGTGGTAAAGAAATAATTCGAACGTTCCCATATGTTTCTTATATGAAATCTGTAAGGGTGAACTTCACGTTGAAGACTGCATCAACAAAGGGTGAAAAAATAATATCTTGGTGTCGAGGCCTCATCAGCCAGCCAAGATTGAAACGTGTTGTAGGTTAATATTGAAATCGATGAGTAGTTCATTCTTATTGTAGATTAGTTTGTCGTGATGAATTATATTATACTGACTACATGAACAGCATGTGTTTGGTTTGAAATCCATTCAATTCATAGAGAACAGTTCCGGCGCAAACATATAAGCTGTTAATACGGTAATGTTTCATCAATAGTCCTTATCATATTTTCTGGACAAACCTGGCCGTGGGTAATCTACACTTTTCACGATGAGCCAATATTGAACGTACAGAATGAATTTACAAAAAATTTACCCAAAGTGTCTAAGATGTATAGGAACTCAAGCCAAGTTATTTTCAAGCAGTGAAATATATATACCTTTGTTATGCTGAAACTGCCAAACACGTCTGCTGACACCGAGATGACAAGGTATTATGGCTGCAGCAATATTCGAATTGGTGTATAGACGAATGAAATCTGTCAGCGATTGGTTGACAGACTGGAAGTTTGGAAAAAATATTTCATGGAGACATTATGGACTTTAACAAAGCTGTTGGGAAAACCCGTGCCGTATCGAAATAACCGATGACATTGTGACGAAATAACTGTGACTTTCTGGAGCCGGTGACTTCAGGGGTTACAGTTCACATTGACTATAGGTTATACTTGAAAACATGTATAGTGCAAGTGGATATCATAAGGCATATAACTGTATTAAACAGTAAATTATGTAGACATAACTGACAAGACACGGTCAAAACAAGTTTCTTACCATCAGCTTGGAAACGAGGAGATATTTCAGTACCGTGTCCGCTCTAGAGACTTAAAGGGGTTGTTTTTTCTTGTATTAAAATGTTCAATCTCCCGAAAACCTGGTATGTACACTTATATGTATAATAGTAACACTATCATGGTGATCTCCACAAGCAAACATACTCACAGAGGGCTGGTATGATTTAGGCCTATTAAATAAATATTTTAGTTACTAGAATACTTACAATATTCTTTCACGTAATGTTCTCATAATGGAGCTCGCATGTACAAGACTTGCTGCATAACTTATTTGTGCGTTTTCAACTTAATACACGTGGATAGCATTAACGAGTTATGAGATGCCCCACAAGCTAGTAGACGAACACACCCGTATTATTAAGATACGATAATTCAACAGCACGAGTAGATCTTAATAACAAAAATGTTCCTATGAAGGTTTTATTGATCCATTGTACATGAAAGACACGTTTAAAACAACCCTTTTGACGTGTACGATCACTGTCTCGTAACTTTTGTCTAATTCCGCTTAACGCTGTGGTGTGAATAGCATGTAGTTCTCTCTCCCTATGAACAACCACGATTATTGTGTGAGATATATACTCTGGAAAACGACTCGAGGATTTGGATGAAGAATGATGGTCAGTGATTAGTATTATATGTAAAGAACACCATGGTGTCTTTCCGACATCAATGAGACCTGTCGACCGCTTCTCTCTGATAAAACACCTTCTTGTATTTAAATTTCTTTATTTCATACACATTTAAAATCGGTGCTAACTGTCATACGGAATAGGTCGATTATGGACTCGAACATTCTTGAATGACCACGGCTGAACATTGAATTTCGGATCTGACGCCATGCCGATATACGTATTTGTAACCGGTCGGTGGATATTGTACATCCAAACTTCACGTTTTTTGTTTTCTCGATAAGTACCATACGAATACTCGTTTAACATGTTCAACAAGTGCATGAACTGTTAAGATATTAATTGTGCTCAGTAAACACGTTGTTTGTTCCTCTTTTTTTTCATTATTCCGCTCTCGCTGTGACGGGCTGGGCCTAATATCTTATATTCACGACTCGCGAGTACAACGTGCCGGCAAATACACGTCAACTGCGCTAATACCTTACTGCGGCAATGGCATGTATTGCCTAAAACAAAAATTGAAAATTACAACTATCGCCATGTTTGTTCAATACACCGGGAAAGAAGAGCTAACGTTTAATTTAGCGTCCCTGTATGCTATGTAAAGGAGAAAGACCGAGTAACTGTACATTCGTGAAAAAGAATCGACGAGGCGCGAAGCGTCGAGTCGATTCTTTTTCACGAATGTACAGTTACGAGGTCTTTCTCCGACTTAAACGTTAGTCCAACGATAATGTATTTACTTCTTCGTCTTACACGAAGAATGAAATGAGCTCTGTCAAACCGAACAAATTGCCATGATATAGGCCCAGGTAATTACATGTGTGGAACCATTCGAACAATAACTGCAAAGGGCCAAGTACGAACACTGTACCCGATTGACGGCGTCCTACATGATGGACAGTCCATCACGTGGGAAGGAATTTACGCATACGCCTACCTGGGCTGCTGTTTATCTATTCAACACAGGAAAATCATTCCCCGATGTCGTAGGCGATAAATAACTTACACAATGGCCGTATTATGTAACACATCATGGTTGTTTCAGGGCAAACACCACATTTGCACACGAAACAAAACTTCCACAACCCGTTTGACTGGTCCGTAACTCACACGTTATCGTTACAAAGATTTGTAACAAAAACATATATGTAATTGATATATACGTGTCACAATCTACATTACGTGATGAAGCAAAACATGCAGACATACAAATTACATATCCATATGTCCATACGCATGATCTCATACCAGGCCCATAATTAACGGAATGTCTGACAGGAATTCACGTTTACCGGTACACATTTCACTTGTACCCACACATATACGTGCGGCAGAAAATTAATGTGTTGCGATATACAGACGCGTCATATTTTGACTGCTTAGTCTGCAATCAACGCACGGCAGGCGACAACCAAAGATTAGACCTATATTTGAGGCAGTCGGTGTTTTAATGTATGTATATGAGAAGGCAGAAAGTGTAACACTCACAAAAAGAAATCGTGACCGAAATCAGAGAAACTACAGTCATAGAACGCTTATCGGACTGCTATTCGGAGTTAAAGGTTTATGCCATTCCTACATGTATATGCAATTTGCACATTTATTACATTGTAGTCGGCATGGTATCTTTCTGGGTTGTGTTTTCTTCTACTGTTTTTTTAAAGAACATTACTTAATTTCACCTGTTAGTTCCGGCTGAATTGACTAAGTCCAATTCGCTTGTTGCAGTGCTGTTTGTCATTTGTACATTTCAGGAGACCGACAACGAGTAGTCTATTGCCCCATTCGTGTCTTCTTACATGCTTTAACTGACGGACGCGTTTCTTTCCAGAGAAAGAATGTACACTTGCTGTACATTCGTGAAAAAGAATGTACACTTGTTGTACATTCGTGAAAAATAATGTACACTTTTAAAAATAGAATGACGTCACAACTAGCGTTTAAAGAGGCTTAAAGGGGTTGTTTTTTCTTGTATTAAAATGTTCAGTCTCCCGAAAACCTGGTATGTACACTTATATGTATAATAGTAACACTATCATGGTGATCTCCACAAGAAAACATACTCACAGAGGGCTGGTATGATTTAGGCCTATTAAATAAATATTTTAGTTACTGGAATACTTACAATATTCTTTCACGTAATGTTCTCATAATGGAGCTCGCATGTACAAGACTTGCTGCATAACTTATTTGTGCGTTTTCAACTTAATACACGTGGATAGCATTAACGAGTTATGAGATGCCCCACAAGCTAGTAGACGAACACCGCCGTATTATTAAGATACGATAATTCAACAGCACGAGTAGATCTTAATAACAAAAATGTTCCTATGAAGGTTTTATTGATCCATTGTACATGAAAGACACGTTTGAAACAACCGTTTTGACGTGTACGATCTCTGTCTCGTAACTTTTGTCTAATTCCGCTTAACGCTGTGGTGTGAATAGCATGTAGTTCTCTCTCCCTATGAACAACCACGATTATTGTGTGAGATATATACTCTGGAAAACGACTCGAGGATTTGGATGAAGAATGATGGTCAGTGATTAGTATTATATGTAAAGAACACCATGGTGTGGTGTCTTTCCGACATCAATGAGACCTGTCGACCGCTTCTCTCTGATAAAACACCTTCTTGTATTTAAATTTCTTTCTTTCATACACATTTAAAATCGGTGCTAACTGTCATACGGAATAGGTCGATTATGGACTCGAACATTCTTGAATGACCACGGCTGAACATTGAATTTCGGATCTGACGCCATGCCGATATACGTATTTGTAACCGGTCGGTGGATATTGTACATCCAAACTTCACGTTTTTTGTTTTCTCGATAAGTACCATACGAATACTCGTTTAACATGTTCAACAAGTGCATGAACTGTTAAGATATTAATTGTGCTCAGTAAACACGTTGTTTGTTCCTCTTTTTTTTCATTATTCCGCTCTCGCTGTGACGGGCTGGGCCTAATATCTTATATTCACGACTCGCGAGTACAACGTGCCGGCAAATGGTTCATCCCTCATGTAAGAAGTCACGAGAGAAGCTATAGCTACATGTTCTGACATTCGGGGGTGGGTGGGTGGTGGGGCGATGGTTAGGTGGTAGTTTGAACTAATATTTGATTTGGTGGAGTTAGTTCCCTTCACATGCTACACACGACCAAGGTGGCGCTGATTTTCAATCAATACACAAGCTGGTTCCCGACTCAACCACGTAGGTGGGCTACCTCGACAGACTCAGAAAGATGGTTGGAACTCGGAAACAGCTTAGGCCAAGATTTGAAAAAATATGGACCCTGAATATGGGTGCAGAAAGTGGTGGGTACTGTAATCCACTGCAAAGATTATCTCAACACAAAGTACATGACAAAACAAATCATCTGCTCAAGAGACAGGTAGATTCTCACGGATAACGTACAACAACAACAACAGGTACTGTACACCGCACGTAGATCTCAACAGAGCGCCAAATCCCATCATTTTTTTGTCAGCTTCACTGTGTTATCTCCAGCGCTAAATTGCTGGCATCGATTTGGGGTAATAAACTATAATTGACAAAGGATGTACTGCAACTTGTATTATCACTCTTGCCCCCATACGCACGACCCTTTCTCTTCTTTTGCAGTGTAACTGCGTAACTTGAGGTATAGGCCTCTCTGTGACAGTGTAGCTTCGTTAGAGGCTTTCTCTCTTTGTTAGCGTAACTGCTTATGTCCAGCATGTCCAGGGATAAATCCTTGCTCTTTTTCTGACAGCGTAAATGCGTAACTTCAGGTGTAGCTCTCCCTCTGTGACACCGTAACCACAGCGTAACTGCGTAACTGTGGATATAGACCTCTCTGTGATCGTCTAACTTCATTAGTCTATCTCTCTTTGTCAGCTGGCCAAACTGCTCTTCTTCTAACAGCGTAACTGCGTAACTTCAGGTGTAGACCTCTCTCTGTGACAGCGTAAGTGCGTAATTTCACTGATGGACCATTATGTTTTACTCAGCGTAAATGCGTAACTTCATCAGACCCGTTCTCTCCTTTTGCAGCGTAACTGCGTAACTTGAGGTATAGGCCTCTCTCTGTGACAGTGTAGCTTCGTTAGAGGCTTTCTGTCTTTGTCAGGGTAACTGCGCAAGTCCAGGGATCCATCCTTGCTCTTTTTCTGACAGCGTAACTGCGTAACTTCAGGTGTAGGTCTCTCTCTGTAACAGCGTAAGTGCGTAATTTCACTGATGGACCATTATTTTTTACTCAGCGTAAATGCGTAACTTCATCAGACCCTTTCTCTCCTTTTGCAGCATAACTGCGTAACTCGAGGTATAGGCCTCTCTGTGACAGTGTAGCTTCGTTGGAGGCTTTCTGTCTTTGTCAGCGTAACTGCGTAAGTCCAGGGATAAATCCTTGCTCTTTTTCTGACAGCGTAACTCCAGGTGTAGACCTCTCTCTGTGATAGCGTAAGTGCGTAATTTCACTGATGGACGATTATTTTTTACTCAGCGTAAATGCGTAACTTCATCAGACCCTTTCTCTCCTTTTGCAGCGTAACTGCGTAACGTGAGGTATAGGCCTTTCTGTGACAGTAGCTTCGTTAGAGGATTTCTCTCTTTGTCAGCGTAACTGCGTAAGTCCAGGGATAAATCCTTGCTCTTTTTCTGACAGCGTAACTGCGTAACTTAAGGTGTAGGTCTCTCTCTGTGACAGCGTAACCACATAATTTCAGTGGTGAACCATCTCTTTTGACTCCGCGTAAATGCGTAACTTCGTCAGACTCTTTTTCTTTCCACAGCGTAACTGGGGATATAGACCTCTCTGTGATCGTGTAACTTCATTAGAGGCTATCTCTCTTTGTCAGCGAAACTGCTCTTCTTCTAACAGCGTAACTGCGTAACTCCAGGTGCAGACCTCTCTCTGTGACGGCGTAAGTGTGTAATATCACTGATGGACCATTATTTTTTACTCAGCGTAAATGCGTAACTTCATCAGACCCTTTCTCTCTTTTTGCTGCGTAACTGCAGGTGTAGACCTGTGTTTGTGACCGCGTAACTGGTTTTCTATTTTGTCAATGTAATTGCGTACCTCCAGCTGTGGACCTCTGTCTGGGACAGCGTAACGGCGTAACTTCGTCAGAGAATTTCTCTTATTTGTCTGTGTAACTGGGTCTAGGGATAAATCCATCCTCTCCCTTCTTGGCGTAAGTGTGTAACTCCAGCCCTAAATCCCTTTTATGTTAGGCCATTGTCACTTGATTGGTTGTTTAGCATTACGGTACCTTGATTTTTTAAATACGCATGATAGATGCTAAAATTAATTATTAAATTGCAAACAAGTTGTATACGAATTTTAAGAAAATGAGTAAATATTACTCATGAGAATGTAAATCCCTCATATATTTTAATTATTTGCCCTCAAAATGTAGATGAGGGCTGGTCATCCAATCATGTGACAATGGCCTTAGCGTAACTGCATAACTTCAGCCCTGAATCCTTTCTCTTAGTCTCCACGTAACTGCGTAACTTTCTCAGATAATTTCTCTTCTGCTCATCGTAAATCACAGCATAAGCTTACAGTCGATAGTGCATCAACAGTATAACCAGGGATTATCAGATATAGATCTTTAATGATTCTGAATAAATTCAAAATGGTCACCAAGTGTATTTCCGAACAATCAGAGAAAACTGGTTCTGTCATTCGTCGTCTCTTCATGCATCGATGATGTTTACCAAGTTTCATAATGAACACTTAAACATTTCCAAAGATAAAGATCATTAATTATTTTGCATAAATTAAAAATGGTTGCCAAGATTTCTGCTCAATCAGAGAAACAACTTCTGTCATTCATCCTGTGTCTCTTGATGTATCAATGAGGTATACCAAATTTTACATCAAGCAGTTGAACGGTATCAGCGATAGAGATCATAAATGATTTTGGCGGATTCCACGCAAAACTGTACCACTAACTCCCATTTCTGTCCGTCCTTGATGGAATATGACCTTAGTAACACCAATAACTTGGAAGACATCATAAACAAACAAAGTTCCCTGTACCTTATTATCTAAAATGTGTCAATGAATTGCATAAGATGAAAATAAACAAGTGCCCCTATGAATTATTTGTACAGTTTTTAGTTAAGCGGAACAAAACACAAATGACATTAGTAACATTTGTGTTACTAATGTCAGTTGTCCGTCAAAATCTATTTGAAGAAATGTACAAGAAATTTCTTATAACAGAAGCACTTGCATATGCTCAGTGGAATTAGGCCAAGCATATTGATATATCTGTACCATTGTCAGTGTATGTCGTCACCCATGCTGTAATATTGAGCCTTTTCAAAAAAGTTCTAATGTCCTTTCCATCAAGGGAGTTGGACGGAAATTACATTAGAAACGTTTTTTTAAATGCTCATAGTATTGATGTATTGGTATTTAATACACTGGCAATGGTACATATATCTCAATAAGGTCAAGCTAGTATCACTGTAAATCTTTAATTGAATAATTTAATTGACATTTGTTTTGTGGTGAATATTATAAATAAAGTTGGACGGACATATGACATTAGAACAAATGACATTAGTAACTTTTACATTTCTGTCTCTCTATTATACTGCAGATAAGAAATGTGCAGTGTAAAACTGTTTATATTCAGATATGCATACATTACACAACATTTGTGTGTTTAGCAAACAAAGTACAAGACACAGAGTCAGTTTTTTTACATTTTTAATGTTACAAACATCATTTTCCGGTGAGACGGACAATTTGACGGAAAGTGGTATAGTTTTACGTGGAATACGCCTTTTGCATAAGTTCAAGATCGCTGTCCATCCTTCCCACCACTCGGGAACTCATGTAATTTATTCATTACAAGTCTCTTGATACATCGATGCTGTATACCAAGTTCCGTATAGAACACTTAAATGGTACCAGAGAAATACATCATTAAAGTTTTTGCATAAATTAAAGATGGCCGCCAAGGTACCGAAATAAGGTAAAAAACTACACTAAGAAACTTTTAGTAAAGCGGTTGATATTTGGCTTGCTGGGTTGTATGCTCAACTCTCCCTCCGGCACTGAAGAGCAGTATGCAGGAGAGAAGAGCAGGAACTATTAATTCACAAACCAGATGACATCATAATTCTTCTTCAACAGTATCAGAGATAGAGATCATAAATGATTTTGCATAACTTAAACATGGCTGCCCATCCTTCCTGCCACTCAGAGGGACTGATTTGGTTATTCAACTTTCATATAGAACACTTAAATGGCCCCCAATAGGGTGAGGCACGAGTTTTGTACCATGTCTGTTGCCACAAGGGGAAGTTTAATTTCCTCTACATGATGGCTGTACATGGATAGTCACACATGTCCAGCTAACCATATCACAGGTAGTATATCGTCGCTATATGACCCAAATGGTGTTGAACGCGACGTTAAACCCCTAACTCAGTCAGAGATATATACATCATTAAAGATTTTGCATAAATTAAAGATGGCTACCAAGGTGTTGAACGCTATGTTAAACCCCTAACTCACTCACTCAGCGATACACATCATCAAAGATTTTTCATAAATTAAAGATGGCGACCAAGGTTTCCTGCAGGGGAAACCTTGGCGGCCATCTTTAATTCATGCAAAATCTTTAATGATGTACATCTCTGAATGAGTGAGTTAGGGGTTTAACATCACGCGGAATCACTCTACAAGAGACTGTCTTTAAAGTGTATTATACTTCGCACATGCGCTTGTTGTACCTAGAAGAACTATGATGTCCTCTGGTTTGTGTTTGATAGTTCTTACTCTTCTCCCATGCACATCGCTCTTCAGTGCCGGAGGGAGACTTGAGAATGCGGTGAACCCAGCAAGCGAAATATCAACCTCTTTAATACTGAAAACCTAAAAGTTTCTTAGCATAGATTCTTACCTCATTTCGGTATGCTTTCATACCTGGCAGGTATACCGAAATGAGGTAATAATCTATGCTAAGAAACTTTCAGCTTATTCAATATTAAACTGGTTGATATTTCTCTTGGTGGGTTTACTGCATACTCAAGTCTCCCTCCGGCACTGAAGAGCGGTGTGCAGGGGAGGAGAGCAGGAATTACCAGAGACAAACCAGATGATGACATAGTTTTTCTAGGTAAAACAAGCACATGTGCGAAGTATAAATAGACTTTAAAGACAGTCTCTTGTAGAGTGATTCCGTGGTTGAATGGATAGAGTGGTTCGGCTATTGTCACGAAGGTCGGGAGTTCGGGGACAGACTGAAGATGCAGCCTGTTACCTGGAAATGGAGTGCTATCATACCTCGGTCATTCCTTGAAAGTTTCTTGATGTATCGATGATCTATGCCACGTTTCACACTGAACAGCGAAATGGTATCTTAGATACACAAGATTAATGGTTTCGTATAAATTAAAGATGGCCACCATAGTTTTCACCCAATCGGATCCAGACAATAATTGCTCCTATCGGCCATCAGCTGGATAACCATATCATTGACCTTGGCCTATTTTATCAAGGTCAAATTCTGGTTGTTGCAGTTTCTGCAGGGATATGGCTTGGCTGTTCAAATGTACACTACAGTACTTTATTGAAGCCTATTCAACTTCATCAAAACGTACTATTTCATCAAGGTAGGTCAAATTCTAGTTAATACAATGTTTTGATGGGTTACACTCATATATACATGTAGACTGAAAAATGATGCACACGTGTATATTTAACCCTTTCACTGTTTAACCTGGGTTCTCCTGCCATGTCGCGGCCTTTACAAGAATACTGTACACTTAGACGTGTCGTCCATGCTTTGATGGCAAAATAATAGGAAATGCCATTTGCGGATGTGCCGGTAACAACGGAATTACCTGCTCGTTTGATCAGCGTGTCTCTCAATGCACAGAATTACGTCCGCCGACGCAACATCACTGTCACAGAACGACTGCGAACTTGGACGTACGCTGCACGTCATGAACACAATGAGGAGAGAAAGCAGTGACGTGCACTGCACGTCATCAACATTGAAAAGGTTAAGCCCTTTACCGTCTGTGCTGATAACTCCAAATGCTCTTACATCATATGTTGCATACATATGCAGTACAGTGACAAGATGGTGATTAGTCAAAAGCTTTGGCAGCCATATTGGATTGACCTAATTTGAAATATAATTATCTGGAGAAATGGCAGAACTATGATGAGCAAAACGGAAAGGGTCTAATAAAGTTACGCAGAGCAAAATTCAATGGTCCATGGATGAAGTTACGCTGTCCGCATGCAAAGAGGTTCACAGCTGAACTTATGCAGTTACGCTGTCAGAAACAGCTAGATCGATGTCTACGGTACACCTAAAATTACGCTCTCAGGAAAAGAGAGGCCTAGAGCCAAGTTACGCATTTACGCTGAGCAAAAGAGGAAGGCCGGGTCTGACGAAGGTACGCAGTTACGCTGAGCAAAAAGGAAATGGTCCTTCGACGAGGTTGTACGCACTTATGCTGTCATAAAGAGAGATCTATATCTGGAGTTATGCAGTTACGCTGTCAGAAAACGAGGAATTGGTTTATCCCTGGATTTATGCACTTACGCTGACAAAAAGGGAAAGCCTCTAATCATGTTATGCTATTTGTGAGGAGCAAAACAGAAAGGGTCTAATAAAGTCACGCAGAGGAAAACTAAATGGTCCATGGATGGAGTTACGCAGTTACGCTGTCAGCATGTAAAGACTGGTTCACAGCTGAACTTACGCAGTTATGCTGTAAGAAAAAGGAGTGAGTGAGTGAGTGAATAGGGTTTAACGTCGCCTGTAAGAAAAAGATGTCTATGGTACATGTACACCTAAAATTACGCAGTTACGCTCTCAGTAAAAGAGAGGTCTAGAGCCAAGTTACGCATTTACACCGAGCAAAAGAGAAAGGGTCTGATGAAGTTACACAGTTACGCTGTGAGTAAAATGAATTGGTCCATCACTGGTGATACGCAGAACTTTATGCCGAGAAAAAGAGAAAGGGTTTGACGAAGTTACGCAGCTACGTTGAGGAAATAAATAATCCATCGCCGAATTTACACAGTTACGCTCTCAGAAACAGATGTCTACAGTGCACCTAAAGTTACGCAGTTACGCTCTCAGGAAAAGAGAGGTCTAGATCCAAAATTACGCAGTTTCGCTGAGCAAAACAGAAAGGGTCTGACAAAGTTACGCAGTTACGCTGAGCAAAAAGGAAATGGTCCGACGAGGTTACGCAGTTACGCTGTCATAAAGAGAGATCTATATCTGGAGTTACGCAGTTACGCTATCAGAAAAGAGGAATTGATTTATCCCTGGATTTATGCACTTACGCTGCCAAAAAGGGAAAACCTCTAATCATATGCTATTTGTGAGGAGCAAAACAGAAAGGGTCTAATAAAGTTACGCAGAGCAAAAATAAATGGTCCATGAATGGAGTTACACATTTACGCTGTCCGCATACAAAGACGTTCACAGCTGAACTTACGCAGTTACGCTGTCAGAAAAAGATGGCTATGGCACACCTAAAATTACGCAGTTACGCTCTCGGATCAAAGAGAGGTCTACAGCCAAGTTACGCTTTTACGCCGAGCAAAAGAGAAAGGGTCTGACGAAGTTACGCAGTTACGCTGTCAGAAAAGAGGAATTGATTTATCCCTGGACTTACACACATACGCTGACAAAAAGGGAAAGCCTCCAATCAAGTTATGCTATTTATGATGAGCAAAACAGAAATGGTCAAATAAAGTTACGCAGAGCAAAAATAAATTGTCCATGGATGGAGTTACGCAGTTACGCTGTCCGCATGCAAAGAGGTTCACAGCTGAACTTACGCAGTTACGCTGTCAGAAAAAGATGTCTATGGTACATGTACACCTAAAATTACGCAGTTACGCTCTCAGTAAAAGAGAGGTCTAGAGCCAAGTTACGCATTTACGCCGAGCAAAAGAGAAAGGGTCTGACGAAGTTACGCAGTTACGCTGTGAGTAAAATGAATTCGGTCCATCACTGGAGATACGCAGAACTTTACGCTGAGAAAAAAAGAAAGGGTTTGACGAAGTTACGCAGCTACATTGAGGAAATAAATAATCCATCACCGAATTTACACAGTTACGCTGTCAGAAACAGATGTCTACGGTGCACCTAAAGTTACACAGTTACGCTCTCAGGAAAAAAAGAGTTCTAGAGCCAAGTTACGCATTTACGCCGAGCAAAAGAGAAAGGGTCTGACGAAGTTACGCAGTTACGTTGTGAGTAAAATGGATTGGTCCATCACTGGAGATACGCAGAACTTCACGCAGAGCAAAAATAAATGGTCCATGAATGGAGTTACGCAGTTACGCTGTCCGCATACAAAGACATTCACAGCTGAACTTACGCAGTTACGCTGTCAGAAAAAGATGTCTATGGTACACCTAAAATTACGCAGTTACGCTCTCGGATCAAAGAGAGGTCTACAGCCAAGTTACGCTTTTACGCCGAGCAAAAGAGAAAGGGTCTGACGAAGTTACGCAGTTACGCTGTCAGAAAAGAGGAATTGATTTATCCCTGGACTTACACACATACGCTGACAAAAAGGGAAAGCCTCTAATCAAGTTATGCTATTTATGATGAGCAAAACAGAAATGGTCAAATAAAGTTACGCAGAGCAAAAATAAATTGTCCATGGATGGAGTTACGCAGTTACGCTGTCCGCATGCAAAGAGGTTCACAGCTGAACTTACGCAGTTACGCTGTCAGAAAAAGATGTCTATGGTACATGTACACCTAAAATTACGCAGTTACGCTGTGAGTAAAAGAGAGGTCTAGAGCCAAGTTACGCATTTACGCCGAGCAAAAGAGAAAGGGTCTGACGAAGTTACGCTGTGAGTAAAATGAATTGGGTCCATCACTGGAGATACGCAGAACTTTACGCTGAGAAAAAGAGAAAGGGTTTGACGAAGTTACGCAGCTACATTGAGGAAATAGATAATCCATCACCGAATTTACACAGTTACGCTGTCAGAAACAGATGTCTACGGTGCACCTAAAGTTACGCAGTTATGCTCTCAGGAAAGAAGAGGTCTAGAGCCAAGTTACGCATTTACGCCGAGCAAAAGAGAAAGGGTCTGACGAAGTTACGCAGTTACGCTGTGAGTAAAATGGATTGGTCCATCACTGGAGATACGCAGAACTTCACGCTGAGAAAAAGAGAAAGGGTTTGACGAAGTTACGCAGCTACGTTGAGGAAATAAATAATCCATCGCCGAATTTACACAGTTACGCTGTCAGAAACAGATGTCTACGGTGCACCTAAAGTTACGCAGTTACGCTCTCAGGAAAAGAGAGGTCTACATCCGAAATTACGCATTAACGCTGAGCAAAACAGAAAGGGTCTGACAAAGTTACGCAGTTACGCTGAGCAAAAAGGAAATGGTCCTTCGACGAGGTTACGCAGTTACGCTGTCATAAACAGAGATCTATATCTGGATTTACGCAGTTACGCTTTCAGAAAAGAGGAATTGATTTACATGTATCCCTGGACTTACGCACTTACGCTGACAAAAAGGGAAAACCTCTAATCAACTTAATGCTATTTGTGAGGAGGAAAACAGAAAGGGTCTAATAAAGTTACGCAGAGCAAAAATAAACGGTCCATGAATGGAGTTACGCAGTTACGCTGTCCGCATGCAAAGACGTTCACAGCTGAACTTTCGGAATTACACTGTCAGAAAAAGATGTCTATGGTACACCTAAAATTACGCAGTTACGCTCTCGAGTCAAGGAGAGGTCTAGAACCAAGTTACGCATTTATGCCGAGCAAAAGAGAAAGGGTCTGACAAAGTTACGCAGTTACGCTGAGCAAAAAGGAAATGGTCCTATGAGGTTACGCAGTTACGCTGTCATATAGAGAGATCTATATCTGGAGTTACGCAGTTACGCTGTCAGAAAAGATGAATTGATTTATCCCTGGACTTACGCTGACAAAAAGGGAAAGCCTCAAATCATGTTATGGTATTTGTGAGGAGCAAAACAGAAAGGGTCTAATAAAGTTACGCAGAGCAAAAATAAATGGTCCATGGATGAAGTTACGCAGTTACGCTGTCCGCATGCAAAGAGGTTCACAGCTGAACTTACGCAGTTACGCTGTCAGGAAAAGATGTCTATGGTACACCTAAAATTACGCAGTTACGCTCTCAGTAAAAGAGAGGTCTAGAGCCAAGTTACGCATTTACGCCGAGCAAAAGAGAAAGGGTCTGACGAAGTTACGCAGTTACGCTGTGAGTAAAATGAATTGGTCCATCACTGGAGACCAGCAGAACTTTACGCTGAGAAAAAGAGAGAGAGTTTGACGAAGTTACGCAGCTACGTTGAGGAAATAAATAATCCATCGCCGAATTTACACAGTTACGCTGTCAGAAACAGATGTCTACGGTGCACCTAAAGTTACGCAGTTACGCTCTCAGGAAAAGAGAGGTCTAGATCCGAAATTACGCAGTTACGCAGAGCAAAACAGAAAGGGTCTGACAAAGTTACGCAGTTACGCTGAGCAAAAAGGAAATGGTCCTTCGACGAGGTTACGCAGTTACGCTGTCATAAAGAGAGATCTATATACGCAGTTACGCTGTCAGAAAAAAGAGAGGGTTATAGCTGGAATTACGCAGTTACGCTGAGAAAAAGATAAATTAGGATCTGACTTGAAGTCCTGCGTTGAACTGTACTGTACATGTATAGTTTCATCATGACGCCTACTCTATAGTATGCTCCGTGGTGTCATCGACTGAGAGAATGCCTTGTGTATTATGAGCAACAATATACTATAATTGTAATATTGATCTGAAGTCCACTGCATGGCTGCCATCTCCATGTACTGCATGTACCAGCACTCCCGTGACTTCTTACATGAGGGAATGACCCAATATATCTTCTGTCTATGTCAAAGTATTACAGCTACGGTACCTCACACTGTTTGTTGCTCACATGTACCTCACAGTCTTGCTCAGATCACTACTTGGTCACTGCCTGTATCTTCTATTTTTGTCACAGTATTTCAGCTACCAACATGTACCTTGCTTGAGACAGGAGGTGGTATAGTTGTTAGAGTTCCTGACTCTTGACCCAGAGGCTGAGGCCACAGCTAGTCACTATCTTCCTCATAGTATATTACAGCTGCCTTGCAACATATTACACACTTGTACCCTCCTTGTACCTCACATTCGATGGCTTGAAGCCTGCCAGTGTCAGGAGAAAGTCTTTCTCCCTTCTTCCACATGTCAATAAGACAGAAATTTCTTCCAATATCTCTTATGTAAAACTCGTGGAAATAATATTGTTGTTGTTATGGTCAACCAAGATCATTTGCAGATGGTATCATGACCCAGAAAAAAACATTTGGCTTTCCATGTGGACATCCTCTGTTACATGTAGATAGTACATGAAAATTCAGCAATCAAGTAAATATCCCCATCAGGTTACAGTGTAGACTCCAATCAGAAGTAAACATACATACATGAGCTTGACCTGATACAAAATCTGTTGAGAATTACATGTAACAGATGATCAACCATGGTGGGAACAAACTTTCAAAAATGATCTCCCTAGCAAGAAAATGGACATGTCTGTAGTTGGGTTAATTTAACCAAAAAGAGCAAAATTATTTAATCTCTTGCCTGGGTGACTGAAAATTTAATATACATGTATTACAAGATTTTAATTAGCGTTGGTTGGATATGAACATTGGTCTTGATGTTAATACTTTGCTATAATTTACAGGTCTTGTCCATGGAAAGCGAAGAGCTTGGCTGGATAGCACGCCATTTAGGACATTCTCTTAAGGTTCACAAGGACTACTACCGGGTACAGAATGATGAGCTCAACAAACGAAAAGGCAAAAGTTGCCAAACTCCTTACAGTGTTAGCTGACCGTGGTAAGCTGGCAAAAGACTGTGGGGAAGTCACTGGATGAACTGGATCATGAAGGTACATTTACAAGCTGTTTTTTTATTATGGTGTCAGAATCAGAATTGTATTGAAAAAAAACGCCCACTTGGAGCCGGGTACAAACACGATTGAACTAAAGTAGACAAATTCCTTAGTGCATCTATAGTATCAGGAGACATGTACCTCATATATGTACATTATAAATCAATGATATCTACAAATGCATTCATACATGTACATGCAGTTTCTTTTCAAAGCAGGAATGTATATAGAAACCTACATCGAGTGCTATATCAGATGGAGGATCCATAAGTAGTTCAAACAAAGTCATATTACTGATATCATATTGCTTGAGCTGTACTTTATTATGTAAGGAGAAAATGCTGGAGATTATTGTATAGAGGACTTTCTAATAGGTGTTTGGTGTTTGCATTGTATAAAAAAATGTGGCAGTACTGTTATTTTTGCAGTTTCACCATATATTAAAGTGGATAATGTTTTCGTACAGTTCAGAACTATGAGCATGCTATTTTGGATTGTAGGTGAATAACATTCCTAAAAATACAATTCCTATTGCTTTATTGTCTTGTGAATACATCTGCCATATATTGTAAACATAAATAATGTAGACTAAGTTCCAGGTTTAACAATTTTGTGTTCTCCTACTCTCACTTTTGTTCATTGTATTGCACGTATAAATGTAATGTTCATAAGTTAAATTCATTTTTCTTCCAGACATAAACATTCAGGATGAGGTGGGAGAGGATACTTTTGACAATGAGTGTGAGTACTACAAGACCTAATAGAGATACATGTACACAGAAAATAATACACATTATGCGTGAAGAATACTTGAGAAGAAAATCCTGTATGGTATCAGAAATATTTATGGCGTGTCACATAATTACATGTACTCGTGTGCCAAAGAAAATCAAGCTGGTCTGAGTCACACGTGACTCTTCTGCATTTCACATTGCATCATAAAATATAGTAACGCAGATATTGTATATTTTTATACAAGAAATGTTTAATATGGCAGGAGTAATATAGGCTCAAATAGTGTTAAATGGGAGGAAGTTAATGTGCATGTATCACACAGGTGAGTTTACGTATGATTCACACGAGGTGCATGTTTGTGTAGAGGGCTTACTGTGCCTTGCCTTGTTTCACAAGATTTTTTCCACACACGAAGCAATTTAAGCGCAGATTGCCCAATCTTCCTGTACTTTCCATGTAGAAACTGTTTATTAACAGAGTTCTTGCCCTTGATGTACTTATCATAAGAAGGCGTTGTCCACCTGTCAGTCTACTCCTCCTAAAGTATTGATGCATTTTTTATCAAGCCTGTAGCTTTAGCTGCGGAAAGCTCGATATAGGGATCTAAAGCCTCGTGGGGCTTCCGGGGATTGACCTGGGATGTTGTTGTGCACATCGCAGGTCATGGTAAGAATAGGCCTTAGCTCCTCAGACAGCTTGTTGTAAGAGATGACTAACTGAGGCACCCATGGATTCCTGGATGTAAAAAGGAATATGACCCCACCCGTGTGATTCCCAGGTGTGAAAAGGAATAGGACCCAACGTTGTGATATGGCTGAAACATAGTTGAAAGCGACGTTAAATCACATTCACTCACTCATCGCACTCACCCATCCGTAGATGTGTGTCCCTGTCTCCATCCCTGTCTGTGCCACAGGCCCCCGAAATGCGCATTTCGGGAGGGTGGGGCGGTTTTAGGGTGAGGTATTGAAATATGGGGTCTCTAACCATCATCCCATGCTTTATAAATATACATCAAGGTGAGATACTCACTTTGGGTGAAACGAGAAATAATATATATATAATATAAATATATTCCTGTCGTCAAATTATTAAACACGGTACATGTACTTTTACACCTTTGGTTAGTGATTCGAACTACAGTTCAACTGTCGGTTCAACTCGTTTCAAACAGACTTTGATTCTGATTGGTCAGGTGATCACACTTCATCTGGCGATTCAAACCAACTAGCCTGCCTACCAAAACAATAAGCCAGCTGCCGTCACCATGCTTTGCCATTCATAGCTGGAAGTTGAAGAGAATTGTAAATTTTCCCACATGAACTGTGGAATGGGTACTTCCATATATGCTAGACGGGGGCTGAACATAAGACAGGTTGAACAGACACACTGGAGTTTGAATCACCCAGCAAAGGTATAAAAGTACACGAATTTAATAATATGGTGACGGGAATATATAGAGTGGCACTTCTACAGAACGTGCCTGTATTTTTTGTTTGAAGGTAAATCGTTCATTTCTCGTTTCACCCAAAGTGCATTTCTCACCTTGGCATGGGGTGATATATAGAGACCCCATATTTCGATACTTCACCCTAAACCCACACCCACCCTCCCAAAACAATTGTTCCCGGTGCATTAGGAGATCATGTTTCTAGCTACTTTACATTCTGCAGATGAAGGAATGCGGCTGGTCTTTAAGAAGTCCTGGATGATTATGGTTTATGGCAACGAGGAGGAAGTAGAGGAGGGAGATCCAGACCAGGAGCAGCCTCACCCTGGAAGTGACCCAGTGGTTACAGGTTTGTCATGTTTGTAGTGGAATTTCAAGTTTAATTTCAGCCGATATCAATAGCCATCCAAAGTCACAGACACTTCATGTAAACTTGGGGGCAAATCCCTGTGATAAGAATTATACTAATAACAATAAGTGTTGAGTTATGATGTTTATTATTTAAAGTCCCAAAACTGACCTACACATGTGCAAAACCTAAATTTTGGCATCTTTTCCAGGTTGAAATGCAACAGACTCTCTGATTTAACATTTGCCATTTGAAAGTCAAATGGACATCAACGTATCTATGTGCTGTTAGCTTTAATTGCCTGTGTTCTGCCAATGAATTTGTAACAAGTTTCTTTCCAAATAGATTCACATGGTGCAGATTCCAGTGATACCATGATGTTAAACCTTAATTCTCTCTCTCTCTCAGTGATACCGAGGATGAAATCTGGACTACTCGGAAAAAACAAAACAAAGGAAGGTGAGCATCATTCACTGACCATCACACTCAACTGCTGGGTACCATTAACTCTATCTGGCCTGAGGTATTTGGGTGCATTACAGCCGGGCGGAGGGGGGGGGGGGGGGGTTCGGATCGGTAGGGGTGGAAAGTGCTCCCCTATATATTTTCGCTATCCATAGGGTTAGAGTATACTTAAACTTACCACACAGTATCTTTGGGTCAAGCGCTACCAGAAAATTTTAAAAATGCCCTTCGTGGAAGCCATTTTTCGGCCTTTTTCATACGCTCCCCCGTCTGTCCGTCCCTCGATATCTTGTCCGGTCTATATCTGGGACAGTTTTCTATCTACAGTTCCAATTTTTGGTGAGTGGATACCCTACGGGGAGACGATGTGTCACGTACCAAAATTGAGGTCGAGGTCAGAGGTCAAATCAGGAAATCATTGATCACTGACAGTTTTCTATCTGGTGAGTGGATGCCCTAGGAGAGAACCATGTGTTGCATACCAAATGTAGGTCGAGGTCAAAGGTCAGTGTGACCGAAACTCGGGGAAATCATTAAAACATTTTGTGATTGGATTCAATAGGGAGAAATGAAGTGTCACATACCAAAAATTAGGTCAAGTTCAAGGGTCAAAGGTCACTGACTCCAAAATCAGGAAATTATTAATAACATTTTTAGCCCACCATCACTAGATGGTGGGCTGTTCAAATCGCTTTTCGTCCGTGGTCCGTCGTCCGTCAGTCAGTCAGTCCGTCCGTAAACAATTCTTGTTACCGCGATTTCTCAGGAACTACTGCATGGATCTTTTTCAAATTTGATACACAGGTTCCCCTTGGGGTCTAGTTGTGCAAGAAACCTTTTCTGGTCCGATTCGAAAATCCAATATGGCCACCAGGCAGCCATCTTGGATTTCCCCATGAAACCTTGTTGTTACCGCGATTTCTCAGGAACTACTGCATGGATCTTTTCCAAATTTGGTACACAGGTTCCCCTTCAGGCCTCGTACGGTCATTAAAAATCCTTGAAAAGTCATGGAATTGACAATTGTTTTCCAGGCCTTGAAAAGTCATGAAATTTCGTATCAAGTCATTGAATTTTGTTAGAGGTCATGGAAAAATAAACTGAAGCTTGAAAATGTCCGCCAGTCAATGTCAATATTTCTCTGTATTTTTTTTTTTACCGAAAACGTGATTTTCCCGGACCCGCGAACTTCATTTCGTCGAATGTCGCGTGTTGTCTGTGAAATTGCCAGAATCTTCCATCAGGGGAGATAACTGGTCTTCAAATTCCCCTAAACTCCCAGGATGCATTTGTGAGGAAAATGGCGCGCAGATCCTGAAGCGGGAATGACGGAAAACGGAAAACGCGACCGTGTGAAACAATGCCTGGAAAGTGCTCCTTTCGACCATCGTGGCTGTGTAATGATAATTATCGGCAGTGGCTCGAACGTGGGAAGACCCCTAGCGAGGCCGGCTGCAAGGTTTGCTGGAAAAGCTTTGATATTTCTAACATGGGCGAGGCACTGAAAAGCCACATGGGCAGCAAGAAGCATGCGGTTGCAATGCAGAACGTATCGATGACGTTGTCAGTATTCAAGAGAATCACTACAACCACTGATAAAGATGACAGTGTAGCAACGCCTACCTCTTCCTCTAGTGCAAGTGGCACTTCGACAGGTGAAGTGAAATTCCTTTTAATAATAATATATGCACGATGTCAACGAAGCCTTGTCAACAGCCAGGGGAGGTAATTCGTGTTAGTAAAATTTGTAAAACTTTAAAGGGAAGCTACTCTTAAGTAGAAATTCACATGGAATAATATAATAAAGAGAATCAAGACAGCAATAAATCCGTTTTATCAATATTGTTAATGGGGTCTGATTAAATAAAAATAATTTCTAAATAGTAAAATGAAAACTGATGCACTGATGGGAGATTCTGGCAATTTCACAGACAACACGCGACATTCGACGAAATGAAGTTCGCGGGTCCGGGAAAAATCACGTGTTCGGTAAAAAAAAATACAGTAAAAGGTCATGGAAAAGTCATGGGATTTGTCCAAAAAAGTCATGGAAAGTCATGGAATTTCATAACTGTGAAAGAGTAAGAACCCTGCCCTTGGGGTCTAGTTGTGCAAGAAACCTTTTCTGGTCCGATTCGAAAATCCAATATGGCCACCAGGCAGCCATCTTGGATTTCCCCCTGAAACCTTGTTACCGCGATTTCTCAGGAACTACTGCATGGATCTTTTTTCAAATTTGGTACCCAGGTTCCCCTTGGGGTCTAGTTGTGCAAGAAACCTTTTCTGGTCCGATTCGAAAATCCAATATGGCCACCAGGCAGCCATCTTGGATTTCCCCATGAAACTTGTTACCGCGATTTCTCAGGAACTACTGCATGGATCTTTTTCAAATTTGGCACACGGGTTCCCCTTGGGGTCTAGTTGTGCAAGAAACCTTTTCTGGTCCGATTCGAAAATCCAATATGGCCACCAGGCAGCCATCTTGGATTTTCCCATGAAATATTGTTACCGCGATTTCTCAGGAACTAGTGCATGGATCTTTTTCAAATTTGGTACACAGGTTCCCCTTGGGGACTAGTTGTACAAGAAACCTTTTCTGGTCTGATTCGAAAATCCAATATGGCCACCAAGCAGCCATCTTGGATTTCCCCAAGAAACTTTATCATCATTTCTCAGGAAGTACTGCATGGATCTTTCTCAAATTTGATACACAGGTTCACCTTATGATCTAGTTGTGCAAGATACCTTTTTCGGTTCAAATTGAAAATCCAATATGGCCACCAGGCAGCCATCTTAGATTTCCCCATGAAAATTTGTTGTCGTGATTTCTCAGGAAGTACTGCCTGGATCTTTCTCAAATGTGGTAGACAGGTTGCCCTTGTGGTCCAGTTGTGCAACATACCTTTCTGGTCCGATTCCTAAATCCAATATGTCCATCAGGCGGCCATCTTGGATTTCTCCATGAAACTTTGTTATTGCGATTTCTCAGGAACTACTGCATGGATCTTTATCAAATTTGGTACACAGGTTGCCCTTGTCACCTAGTTGTGCGAGATACCTTTACTGGTCCGATTCGAAAAGCCAATATGACCACCAGGCACCCATGTTGGATTTCCCAATAAAACTTTGTTATCGTGATTTCTCAAGAAGTACTGCATGGATCTTCCTCAAATTTGGTACACAGATTCCCCTTGTAGCCCAGTTGTGCAAGATACCTTTTTTGGTCCGATTCGAAAATCCAATATGGCTGCCAGGTGGCCATCTTGAATTTCCCCTTGAAACACTGTTATCTTGAATTCTCAGGAAATATTTCATGGATCTTTCTGAAATTTGGTACACAGGTCCCACATGGGGCCTAGTTGTGCAAGATACCTTTTCCGGTCCGATTCGAAAATCCTATTAATACAGTATTCCCGAGTTGTGACGTTACATCACAAGAGTCGATGGATCAAACGGTGGGGCATATTCTATATATTGACTATAGAGAATATCCATATATTCACCTTCCATATCAAGGAGTTAAAATAATTCGGAATTAAAATGTATTTCGTCAAATTTTAAAGTGAACTGCCCCACCCTTTCATCTGCCGGCAGGTCAGCTACATGAAGGGACGTCACTCTTGTGACACAATGTCACAACTCGACAACTGTAAACTACTGCATGTTTCAATCCAAGGGAAATAATCAAGATTCAGACATTTTCAGATTCGAAGTTTCAACATTACTGCGCGGACCGGATCCCTTCAGTATTAAGTATTGTACCATCTTACTATTTTCGAGCATGGTATCTTAAAAGAGATATCTCAAACTAGTCCAGTAAACAAAACAGAATTAGCATTCGTTCCAAATTATAAAATCTTAAGTATGCCAAAGTGTCAAAGAGATTTTTCTTCGCTTCCAGTGCAAAAAATAAAAATAAAATAAAAATACTACAAAACGAAGACGAAGGATCCTCCGTACATGTACATTCACTTTCAGACTAACTTTGCTCATTTCTCTTGTACTATAACAACCGACATGAGTTCAGTTTCTAGAAACAGTTTCGACATGAGTTCAGTTTCTTGAAACTCTGGAAACTTAGAAAGATTATATCTTGGTGTTTTCCAGTGTCGCTTTTTCGATCTTTTTCGCTCAGATTCGAAATTCTGTAAACAAAATTACGTCAATCGTCTTAGTAACAATGGACAAAAAGATCCTCTTGTCATTAGCTTACAATTATCGGACAATGGTGGGCGCCAAGATCCTTCAGGATCTCTCGTTCTTTGTGTCAGAAGATACATTAGGGGGACACGATGTGTCACCTACCAAAATGTAGCTCAAGGTCAAAGGTCAAGGTCACTGAGGTCTCAAAATCATGAAATTGTTAAAAATCATAATTTATTGAGTGCATTGAGAAATTACAGGAAGCTGTTTTGTCATGTACCAAAATTTAGATCCAGGTCAATAGTCAAGGTCACTGTGACCCCAAAATCAAGGTCAAAGGTCAGTGTGACCGAAAAATCAAGAAATCATTACAAATTACAAAAAAAAATTTAGTGGATTCAATAGGGGGAAATGAAGTGTCGCATACCAAAAGTTAGGTCAAGGTCAAAGGTCACTGTGACCCTAAAATCAGAAAATTATTAAAAATAACTTTTTACCCCTCAGCCCATAGGGCTGTAGGGTCTTGTCGTTGCCATGTACGTACGTCCGTCCGTCCGTCCATCCGTCCGTCAACATTTTCTTGTCCGCTGAATATCTGCAGATCTATGAAGGCGGGCCTGACCAAACTTTGGTGAGAGCTTCCTGAATGATGACTGAAGAAATGATTAGATTTTCAGATGGCTATGATGATTTCGTGATTTTTAATTATTTTTTTTATTATTTATTGATGGCTCAGCTTTTGCAATGTTATCTATGCCCATCAACATGTTCTTGTCCGCTGAATATCTGCAGATCTATCAAGTCAGGCCTGACCAAACTTTGGTGAGAGCTTCCTGAATGTTGACTGATGAAGTAATTAGATTTTCAGATGGCTATGATGATTTCATGAATTTTAATTCTTTCTTTTATTTTTTGTTTATTGATGGCTTGGCTTTTTGCACTGTTATCTATGCCCATTGGGAACCCTTGGTTGCATGTTTCATTTTGACTTTTGAAGGTTCCCTGATACAAGAAAGCCTGGGCCATTCAAGATTACCATTGGATGGAACTCCCCAATTCCCATATATTCTGAGAGCTTACATGATGCTACACTTGTTCAACCTATGCACTACCCTTGGGGGATTTCTCCACCCCTGGGGCACTAAATGTTAAAGTTTTGGACTTTTTCCTATTCACAGCTTCTCAGCCTGCAGTGTACATTGCTTTTTCACACACATGCTGAATAACCTAATTTTTTTTCCTTTCATAGTAATAACTAACAGGTTGGTGACATTATTTTATTTCCCAAGTACAAGAGAAAATAACCGGCGGGGACCGTATCGAACCCCTGTTAGGTTTGAATTTCATGTCGCCTTAAATGAAGGACAACATTTTTCTTCAATTTTGCTGCATCGATTTATCAGAAAGCTTTTGCACAAACCATATTCTATTTCAGAAGTATAATATGAAATAACTGGCAGGGGAATCCCTGCAGTATCGAACCCCTGTTCGTGTGAATTTCGCGTCGCCTTAAAGGACAACATTTTTCTTCAATTTTGCTGTTAGTCATTCTACTCCACATCATATGATTTATCTTAAAGCTTTTGCACAAAACATATTTATTTCAGAAGTGTAGTTTGAATTTCGCGTCACCTTAAATGAAGGACAACATTTTCCTTCAATTTTGCTGTTAAATCATTCTATTTTACATCATATGATTTATCCTAAAACTTTTGCATGAACCATATTTGTGTCCACACATTTAACTGGTACAACATAATGCTTCAATTTTTGTCACCAAACATGTTACTGTACCTTGAAAATTATTTAAAACGAGTGATTAGGAGAGTGTCAATCAGTGTGTTTCTATGCCATTAAACTTATCACATTTGTGCAATGCATAAATTGCCACTGATAAAGCTACACTTTCTTGCATGCTGTAATCCCAGCACGCCACTCACGTGAAAACGAAGTCTATTATATCTATCACTTTCATTTTTTGTTTCATTTGAGTTTTGGGTGCCCATACGTTTTTTGGAATGCAGCCCTGATCCTACTTGACTAAAAAAAAACAGGCTGAGGGGTCCACGCACCTTTTAGGTGCTTGCCTGCAATTCATGTTGTATCAGTAGATACATTAGGGGGACACGATGTGTCACATACCAAAATGTAGGTCAAGGTCAATGTGACCCCAAAATTGTGAAATTGTTAAAAATCATGATTTTTTGTGTCCACTGAGAAACGGGGAGACCGTTTGTCATGTACCAAAATTTAGGTCATAGTCAATGTCACTGTGACCCCAGAATCAAGAAATCTTTAAAAATTACTCTTTTTTGTGTCAGTAGGTCAAGGTCACTGTGATCCCAAAATCAAGAATCACATCAAGAAGTCACATTTTCATATGCCTGTCGAAGACGACATTGTTAATGCGATCTTGCGTTCTGGTTCCACAGTTTCGTAATAATGGCCCCAGTCTAATTTTATAATAAGATAGACTGCCCGTGTTCTGCTACATCATAATTCTTCTAGCTTATATCTATAATACCATTCTATTTAGCATTATCAACGCTGCAAACGTTCGTAGAAAATTTATTTGAAATCGCTCTTAAAGATTTTCTGGAAATTGAGCCAAATTTGACCATTTTTCGACATTTTTAGGGGTTTTCTAGGAAAAATGAAGCAAGCTTGGAGGGAAATGTTCGAGATTTATTTTTCCATAACATAGCAGTGCTATGCCTTAAAATAATAATTTTATCACGCTCTTTCAGAAAATATATACATATAACTGATTTGGGTTGAAGATTTTACGACAGTTGATGGCCGGAAAACGAACCCATGCCGTATGGAAGAATCCCTGGAGTACACCCTCTGTCCATTCATCCATTAACATTTGTTGTCCATGCGATATCTCTAGTTTCGAGGTATGCATTGGTACCAAACTTTGAGTATGCCTTACTCGCATGGCAAAGAGGAGCGATACATTTTGAGATCAATTTGTCAAAGGTCAAGGTCACAGTCCCCCAAAACTGAATCAAGTTAGCTGACTATATGTGTTAGGTTGGAATATTCAGATTTCTCTCCCCTACATGTATATGGCATTTGTCCTGTGGAGTTGTCTCCCATGTTTGAAACAGCTACATTTAGTTAAACTCTTGTGAAATGAAAACGATACATTTACTAATTTAACGGGGAGAGGGGTCCTTTATGAACTCCATACCATTTTATTAACTCAAGAACAAAGGTTTACTTCATCACTTTCTTCTTCCTTCATTTGCAGGAAAACTACAATTTTCTTGTGTTTGACTATTGTCGATTTCAGTGTGGGATATGTGTGCCCTCGGCTCTTGTTTCAAAGTCAACTAGTTACCAAGAGTTAAGCCTATTTTAGTTTATCATTCAATATAAGATATATATGTTACAGTCTCAGAAGCACAAAATCGTAGACCTTCCTCTGGATTGCTAGCTACCAATTGGAATCAAGGCTATTAAACAACCTTGGATTTTGGACCAATGTAATTCCAGATATACAGGCGTATATTGAAGCTCCTTGGGCTCTGTTTCAATTTCCTGTGACACCTCATGTCCACCGTTTTTAATTTACCCATGCTCCTCCACTCAGGGGTTGCAAATAGTCAAAATGACCCTTATATGATAATTAAGCTAAAAGTTAGATCACCTCGGCTTTGTCGTATCGAAGTAGAAGGGAAAAGTTCACTGGCACTAGGGAAGCACCCCCCCCCCCAATCTCAGGTCAGATAGAGTTAAGTGGAAGCAATGATGACTTATTGCTCATACAATCTGTATGTTTCCCTTATCATTTCTCCTAAGACAATATAAATTTGAAGTGTTTGGTGCGATTTGACTTCAGTTTTGGCAATTCTGTCAAACATGTCAAAGATAGAACATACTTAATTTACAATGATTTCGTTATTTTGGGAACACACTCTCTGAAAATTAGTCGAGTCTCATATGAGATTCGAACCAGCATGATCCCAGAGTCAGGCACCCAAATCGCCGTCACTATATGTCAGCGATCCAAACCACTCGGCCAATGGGTCTCCCACAAAAATAGGAGGTAGCAGACTGGTAGTCTTGACAGTCAGCGACATACAGTACTCCTCTGATGACTGTAATGACACAGCTCCCATAGATGAATACATAGAAAGATATTATTTTTTATACGATCACTTTCTAAATGATCAAAAAATAATACTCAATTTTGTTGAAATAGAACATTGGCACAACAGAGTTGTGAATGTGGTTCTGGATACAGCCTATTCTGATTGTAGCTTTATAAAGTATATACACTACTGGAAATTTGATAAACTTGAAGCAGAACATGTTTCCTCCTTAAACTTATGTTTTAAGGGTAAATGACGATCTTATATTTGTGTCTAATTTTCAGCAAATGAAATCCCATGGACGGACACAGAGTCGAAGGAAGAAAAGTTATTCTTTGCAGGACAAATCCAGACACTGAAAGCTCCAAATAAAGCTGCATGTGAGGCTTAATTCTCTGGATTATTAGAGTGAGCGAGGGAGTCGAAAGAGTCATTGGCTTGGTGTTAAGAATAAGCTGCTGTAATACAGACGGAAAAGAGGGAGCAGGTTAAAATTACAGTGAAAGACTAAGCAGTAAATTGAATGAATAGATATGATGTTAAGTTAACCAAGGCGACAGGACAGGTATTCCTATCTACCATCAATGCTGCAGTGAACGGACCAACACTCCAGAAATAACCAGGTCTGCCATGTTGAATTCTGAAATTCCGCCAAATTTAACTGTCTCTTGACTCGTCCACACTCATCCCCAATAAAACCAATTTGTGTCCTTCTTACTGTACGCTCTGGTATTTTCCAAAACTCTCATGTGTGACACAGTTCGCCTTACTTTTTCTGTTCATTTTCAGCGAGCATGCAACCTCCGTCACCGGAAATCCATCTCTCACACCTCCATTGGTCAAAAATATAAGACAGGAGAGCTGGGATGGTGAAAACTCCCGCGTTATATTTTTGGCCAACATGGCCAATGGTGGTGCAAGATTTGCAGGAATTAATACAATGAGATTGCCAAAAATTCATGAGCACTAAAATAGCCGCTCGTGGAGATGATTTCCATTGAGAGAGATTGCATGCTCGCTGAAAATGGACAATTTAAATGGATTTTTACCCAAAAAAGTGAGGTAAATGGGTCTTGACAACCACACGTGGGAGTTTTGAAATGTACTAAAGCGATACAGACGGTAAGTCTGAGTGTGGATGAGTCAAGAGACGGTTGAATTTGGCGGAATTTCTGAATCGAACATGGTGGACCTTGTTATTTCTGGATTGTTGGTCTGCCGACGGCAGCATTAACAGTAGATAGGAATACCTGTGGGTGACAGAGATGAAAATGGTTGATCAAGCTGGAGATAATAAAGGGAACGTAACCTCAAAATGTGCAGTCGTACCGGTACCTGATTTTTGAAAGTAAATTTACTAACGGATTTCATTTTGAGCTTTGATTAGGCACAACAGAACGTTAGGCTTTCGCATTGTTTTGAAGTCTTCTGCAAAATAAACATGGCCGTGCCCTCAACATTCCAATTTTGAAGACCCCAAGTGGGTGGGCAGCAGGAGTTGTAATTTGCTCTACCTGGTGTCTGTGCATGACTAACCACACATACGAAGTTAATCATATCCTAGTTATTGCTATATGCCTGAAATACTGCTGAATGTGACATTAAACGCATATTTTCCATGCTTGTCTTAAAAAAATCGTTTATCATTTCTGCGATGTTTACCGCAGTTTACATTCTCTTCAAAGCTGTATTCATGTTAGATATGGGTATCATTTTGTAAATTTGTGCTGCTTACACGTTTAAAAAAATTAGATGTAGCAGCGCCAACCATTGCTTTTACAGAGGCTCGTGTGTGGACATAAGATAAGGCCTCGAATAATTTGATCACTTAAAAAACACTTTATAAGCCAATTCCAGACAATATTCTGCTTACATTCAGCTCTGATTGTTCAAAACTGTCCACAATTGGGTTACTCTACAATATGTCGGCTAAAGAAACTGTCCTACAGTCCAAGTTATTGATCAAATTATGTGCCCTTACCATACTTTAGTACATGTATATTAGTCATGGCTATAATTATGCACCCCCTCCCCACCTGTAATTAGAATGGTGTATATAGCGGTTGTGTTTTCCGTCTATCAGTCCATTTGGGGCAGATTCAAATAAGGGAATTCTTCGTTTGTCAAATCTGGACACTGAATTACCAAATAAAGGTGTCGGGCATTTCTGAACTATTCCTGTACTATTCCTGTGAGTGAGGGAGTTGGCTTAATGTTAAAGAGAAGATGAGTGTTGTAAATACAGACGGAAAAAAGAAGCATGTTTGTTAACACGGTGAAGAGTTAGCAGTAAATTAAACAAATAGATATGTTAAACTACGTAATAAGGCAAGAGAGCTGAAAATAGTTTCTCAGCTGCAGATATGAATGTGAACATGAAGGGTCAGTGGAAGTACTTTCCTTGCAGAATCCAAAACTCATACCAGATATTTTTTCCTGTTTTTGGTTCGCCTGTATGAATACAGTGAGAAGTAATGTTGTATTCCTAGCCTAGGCGAATTTGCTCCACCACGTCCATTGATGTACGTGACAAATCACACATGGCCAGTTAAAGATATAGCAGGCCCAATACTGCTGAAGCGTTAAACCCTATTCACTCACTCACTCACTCACTATACTGCTGAACACGACATCAAACCAATCAAATTTTCTATATTTTCCATGTTTGCATCTTTCCTATTAAAGGGGAAAAATCTTTGATTTTTATCATTCTATATAGGGAGCATTTCCACTAGTTTTATAGCAGAGTTACATTTCCTTTAAAGCTGTATTAAAGATGTTATGACGTTTTTAGCATGTTAATGTGGGTGCCATTATTTCATATTTCCATCTGTCAGTCCATCTGTCCATGGGTCAGCAATGTTTTGTCTAGCCTCGTTCTCAGATGTCAATTCGGTTAGAACTGGGAAATTCAGGATGTATATATGTCTGATACCCTTAAGTTGAGCAATGCTATTTATTAGCATTATTCACGATTATTCACATATTTTAGTTGTTCCCTTTTTTTCTACATTTGAGTTCAGATATCAGTTTGTTTATTGGATTATGAACTTCAGGCTCCCATAATATATGTTTGGAGTACTGGATATGTGTGCTGACAATACATGTGGGCAGTTATTCCAGACTGACAGTGACTGTAGTTTACTAAATCTGGCGAATGCTAAATAATACAATATACTTATTTGGCCAAGGCAAGCTGCATGCATGGCTCAACAGTTGTGCAGCCTGCAAATCTGTTTGTTATTATGCTAATTATTAGAACTTTGAAACTAGGGTCCTGAAATTGTGTGCTGTAATGTGTCATTACGAGATTTTGCGCCATTTTCTTTTTCCACATACATACCATCTTCAATATGTCTAGGGTTTACTTAACAATGTACGTATGTTGCGATGATGTGTTCATAAAAGCTGACATAATGACAAGGGACGAAATTTACACTGACGCCGTGACGGATGTACAACTGGTAATTAGCATTGTCTCTCTCTCACCAATTGCTCTTTTTATTAGGAATAGTACAATTTTGAAGATGAAGTTTAAAGTGAAAGCCTTTATATAGAACATTGTAATTCAGTTTGCTGATAGATTCAAATATATGATAAATATTCTGATTGGAATTGAATTATGTATACACCATAGCGAGGACATCCATGTGGCAAGGCTAGAAGTAATCTGATTGAAATTTGATCTATATTGGGGCAAATATATGTTATTGCAGGATTTGGATTAATTAGACTGTATCATGCTTAAAAAACCCTTATGTGAAATCATGGCATATGATATTTTAGGAATGTTCATTCGAAGGAATTATGGATGGGTTGTATAAAAGGATTTTGCTGGAGTAGACCACTGTCCCGCAAAACAAGAGTTTTGGGGGGTGTGGGCGGTGGTATTCGGGTGAAATGTCGAAATATGGGATCTCTATATATAACCCCATGCTTTATATAAATCAACATCGATGTTGATTTATATAAACCATGGGGTTATATAAATCAACATCGATGTTGATTTATATAAACCATGGGGTTATATATAGAGACCCCATATTTTGAGATGTTGATTTATATAAAGCATTTGATATGTGTGTAGGTCTACTCACAGGCCCGCAAGTGGTATTCAGGTGAAATGTTGAAATATGGGGTCTCTATATATAACCCCATGCTTTATATAAATCAACATCGATGTTGCTTTATATAAAGCATGGTGTGTTATATATAGAGACCCCATATTTCGAGATGTTGATTTATATAAAGCATGGGGTTATATATAGAGACCCCATATTTCGACATTTCACCCGAATACCACTTGCGGGCCTGTGAGTAGACCTACACACATATCAAATGAAGAGACAGCTAGCCTTCCAGTCCTAAATACATGTAATATCTTCATTCTGTTTTATATTACTTGTAACAGCATGCAATAAAAATCTTGATCTATCTCTTTCAATCTGTGGTTTGTTCTTATGGTTTGGTATTGCAGCACACTGCCATCTGTGTGTGGTGACAGTTGGATAAGGGACTGTTCAACTTCCAGTATTAATATACACAACAAAAATTTGCCCCCCCCCCTCTAACACCATGGAATATTCTCCAACCCCCCCCCCCCCCCAATCTCCTCCCTTTGCTGTGTATGTAATACTTGAAAGTCAGTCCCAAGGTGTATTTCATGTCACGAAGATCTCACAGTGAAACATATTCTTTTCGACTGCATAGAGTTTTGTTTTTATCAAGCGGCGACTTTGGAAGATCTATTTAGTTGGACTGTGGCATGAGTACTTAGAATTTTTTTTGATCATCGCAGGCCTGTCATCGCTATATATCTGAAATATATATTTTTAGTTGGACTGTGGCATGAGTACTTAGAATTTTGTTTGATCATCGTAGGCCGGTCATCGCTATATATCTGAAATATTGCTGAACGCGACATTAAACCTTAATTCTCTCTCTCCTAAGCTGGGTTCATTACAGCTGTATGGTCATACATGTACCTGTAAACGGCCTTGTTTGCCAACTGCCTTGTTCAGGCTGCTTGATAGGTTGTGCTACAGTTTGCTAAAGTGAATAGACCAAAATTTAATTAGTAAACTTGGCACATACAGTTAAATTTCACCAATGGGGGTGGGGGGGGGGGGGTGTAGTTGATGTCTGGTATACATGGCTGTTTGATGATTGCATGCACACTTTTGAACATCCTTAATGAGGCTCTATGAGGTATAGTGAAAACATCTGAATTGAAGTCTGTTAGGTATACACATGGACACAGTTGTCTTCTGAGGTATTTGAAGAGCTGTGTGTTTTACCTTGTTAGGTATGTGCAGATCAATTCAGCCCTGTGAGGTATTTATAGAGATGTGTGTTTTACCTTGTTAGGTATGTGCAGATCAATTCAGCCCCGTGAGGTATTTATAGAGATGTGTGTTTTACCTTGTTAGGTATGTGCAGATCAATTCCGCCCTGTGAGGTATTTATAGAGATGTGTGTTTTACCTTGTTAGGTATGTGCAGATCAATTCAGCCCTGTGAGGTATTTATAGAGATGTGTGTTTTACCTTGTTAGGTATGTGCAGATCAATTCAGCCCTGTGAGGTATTTATAGAGATGTGTGTTTTACCTTGTTAGTTATGTGCATATAAATTTAGCCCTGTGAGGTATTTATAGAGCTGTGTGTTTTACCTTGTTAGGTATGTGCAGATCAATTCAGCCCTGTGAGGTATTTACAGAGCTGTGTGTTTTACCTTGTTAGGTATGTGCAGATCAATTTAGCCCTGTGAGGTATTTATAGAGCTGTGTGTTTTACCTTGTTAGGTATGTGCATTTAAATTTAGCCCTGTGAGGTGTGTTTGTTCTTATGAGGTATGAACTAGACTTACAGTGATATACCTCGGAAGCCTGTTCGGTTGATGTGTGTTGCAAAAATTGAGACCTCATCCCAAGATTAATATGGCATTGATGCTGAATTTCCTGTATTTTCGAGTGTTATTCTTGAGGCAGGTCACTCTCGGTAAAAAGTGGGGGGAAGCAATGATTATGACAAGGTCAAGACGGACTATAGGACACAGTGAGGTATGTGTAGATCCATTGATTGGCACTGTGAGGTGTTTTCACCGAGTTCAATATATTGCTGTGAGGTATGTGCATCCTCGTATGGTACCTCAGAAGCTTCCCATTTGTGTGCTCTTTTGATACCTCACAAGCACTTCTCGTGCCAACATACCTTGTGAGGTACCGGACAAAAATACGTCTCAAGACCATAACCTCACAAGACAACATCCGTGGGTATGTGTGTGCATGCCGACTCGCCTACAAGCCTAAGGAAGCGAGAATCTGATTGGCGGCTTAAAAAGGCCGTATCTCTCTCTGAATGGTTGAAGGAAAATGACATTATTATCAGTAATCCGATGGGATGTCCGTACGGGTACTATAACTGCGGTAGCTTTGTGTATTAGTCATATACAGTACGATGACTGCCCCCCCTCCCCCTATTTATTTTTCGTACCCCTTGCCAGGGGGCTGAAACTTACCACACTATACGCTTGGATCAAGCTCTACCAGAAAATGTAAAAAAAATCCAAGTTGGCCGCTTTGATGACGTCACAGTGACGTCATTTTCCAAAACGGCATTTTTTGGTCGATTTTTCGAATTTTTTATCTATGCAATTTCTCTGCAAAAACATGATAAATTAGTAAATATTAATGTGATGTGAAATAAAACAGTTTTTGCCCACTTTTCATCGCAGAAAAGCAGAAATTTTAAAGAAATATGACAAAAACATCACTTTTCTGGGACCCCACATGGCCGCCATCTTGAATTTACCCATGATCCTCTCCTCGGGGGGTCATGCAAATCGGCTCAGAATGACCCCAATATGATAAACTATAAAGTCACGAAGTTTCAGCTCTCTATTTTTTGTCGTTCCGGAGATAGCGCAGAAAGTTTGGGAGGGGGGGGGGACAGGTCAGGTATAGGTTAACAACTTAACGTTCATTTCATTTGCTTCATCGAAACCACATCTTTTCCGTTTGAAATGGGGTTGAAGTTAAAAGCGCTAAAATTCGTGAAGAATATGACGAATCCTGTTAAATTTGAGCTGACAATGAAGGGAAATTATTCACTAAGAAATATATGTGAGGTAAAGTGTTGTAGAGCGGCCAAATATTTTTTTAAAATAATATTTCCTGGCACGAGGTCGGGCGACCCCCTGGTCGCTCCATTCTGCTCCCCCCCCACCCCAGACAATCCCTCAGAAATTATCCGTCGCCTGAGTGAAGGGTCATAAGAAGCTCGGACTATGTCTTTACCCCACAAAGTCTATTTAATCGTTGATAACTGGACTATTTTCAACCTGATGTTGCCAAACTGATCACAAATGTAAGCTTATTGGTTCTTCCATGGAATAGTAGGAACATATGATTCATATTATCATATTTACACCTGTTCAATAATTAAAAAAACAAAACACCCGGGTTAAAGATATGGGGCAGGGACCATGAGAACGAACCGGAGCTCATGCGGTGATCCCGCGTGCACGTATCGACGCCATCGGATCACGATCGCATTCAACCTGTAACCATTTCGGTCATCTATACGCGGTAAGACTGACCCTGGGATCGTGTGTATCCATGTTCAGCCTACTTTCGGCAACTGCAGGGGGGATTTCCAGAAAGCAATACCACGTGACTTCGTCAGCCAATCAGCTAAAGTCTACCGACGTAACCCCAACGTACCTCGCCATTTTCGAATCATGTGATGTCCTACTTGTTCAAAATTGCCGATCTACCACACCTCTTGGACGATACGAAAGTTATTCATTCCTATATATTTTGTAAGCCCAGGCAATATCTGTTTCCGAAGTGGTATGAAAACCTGTAATTTATCAGGTTTCTCGAGTCTGCTCTCCGCCGGATGAAGGCCGAACAGAATCCGGTAAAACACCGGATATCGCTCCGCGATAATGGAGACACACGATTCGCAAGCCATCTTATGGATGGCGAAGTGAACGCAAATGGATCGCATTCTCAAATTGGACAGGGGTGGATTGTACGCCCCACCCCCCGCCCCCGCGCCACACAAACACAAACACGCCGGTTATCTCAGACGTATAAAAAAAAATAGAATGGTTATGGCAAGGCTGGATCCTCCAAGACTCCTACAGCGTGGGTGGACATGAAGAGCACAGAATGATGAACACAACAAGATAATTTACTGCAGTTCCTCAAGGACAGGTGTAATCGCCCAAGCTAGGTGGGACAGCACTATGAATATGTCAGCATCAGATCTGCTCTGTTACAAGTATAGGTTCTGAATACTCAAAGCGAGCTTGTCCTTCACACGGAGGGGGGTGTAAGGGGGGGTACTAATATATTAGTATAATATATTGAACCAAGAAATATAATGTGTTAGATGATACATCTGATCTCTCTATATAATTTTTGCTACCCCAACACCCAGGCTATAGGTGGACATTGTACGGGTATATTGTAGATTCGTAGCCAGAACAATGAATAAATGTCCAGTGGCTTGTTCCAGGGCTTAACAAAGAAAAAAATGGAGCGATCAACAAATGGTCAAACACCAATCTGATTAAACGAGGATCGAGGATGTCGCTAATTAAGATCTGGGACAGTCTGTATCTTAAATCTGTCGCGCATGTCAGACTGGCGACCAATCACAGTCCAACTTCAACGGGCGAATAGGTGCCTATCCAATTATTTCTGCAGTGAACGAGGCGCAGAAATATCCAACCCAGACGGCTGACGAAGCTCTTGCTCTCCATGAGCAATCACCGAAGATTATTATTTGCTCGGATAGTCACCTATTCGCCCGTTGAAATTGGACTGTGGTTGATCGCCAGTCTGACATGCGCGACAGATTTAAGATACACTGTCCCAGATTGTGGTGTTCACTGTATGAATATGCATGTATGAATATGTATGCCACTGAGTGTCATGTGTCATGAGTACTTAACGGGTCCCCACTGTTAAAGGCGGACAGAATTAGACAGCAGTGTATAAGGTTACATACACTTCGAATAATACATCTGATTTTTATCCAGTATCATCTGCCTAGTGTCCTTTACTGAATATATATCGAATTCCACAGAAAACTTAATTTGCGACATGTTTGATAGAGGAGCGGTTATTAAGTCTGAGTTTTAATCAGATTGGGTCAAACCCAAGAAATTATTACATTTCCTTCAAACAGCTTCCTGATAAAAGTTTTTTCCTGACGAAAGAAAAATGTGAATAAGTGGTGAAGCAAACCTTTGCACTTGAGTTACTAAACAGGTCTAACGTTCGTCAAGGACCTCGCTCTGTTAAATTAGTATATGCAAGGTTTTTATTTCACAACAGTTTAACGGAATGTAGCTGTTTTATACATGTATCAAATAGGGGAGACAACTCCACAGGACACATGCCATATTGTAAAATCGCCATAGGAGAGACAACTCTGAAAAGTCCAACCTAACAATGTAGTCAGTTAAACTTCAGTTTTGGGGGTACTGAGACCTTGACCTCTGACATAGGGCTTTGCCCCGCGTCCAAGGTATACCCAGAATTACCAATCGATACCTTGGAAATGAAGATATCGCATGGACAACAAGCATTATTGGATGGATAGACGGAGAGAACTCACAAAAAATGTGAATTTGATAATTTCCTGATTTTGGGTCACAGTGACAGTGACCTTTGATCTTGACCTAAATTTTGGTACACGACGCAGCATCTCCCCTTAATGTATCTACTGACATAAAAAATCATGATTTTTAACAATATCACGATTTTGAGGTCATGGTGACCTTGACTTTTGAACTTGACATACATTTAGATACATGACACATCGTGTTCCCCTAATGTATTTACTGACCCAAAACAATATTGTGTTTTGCTAATTTTGGGGTGACCGACACCTTTGACCTTGACAAATGTTGGTATGCGCCACATCTTTTCCCCGTTTTGAATCCACTCACTTAAAAATACGATTTTCAATAATTTCCTGATTTTGAAGCCACCGTGACCTTCGACCTCTGACCTAGACCTAGACCTAGACTCACAAAACTTTGGAACTCTAGATACAGATATTGACTAGACGAGAACGGGCGCCCCGAAGGACGGATAGACTGAATTTTTTTTTTGACGGGCGTATAAAAAGAGATACCTATCAGAGAGCCCGGCTGCCATTTTTTGACACTGGATAACGCGAATATGCGGTTATCGCCCACTGTACTTGTATACCTGCTCAAAATCTCAGTCAATATTTGATTTAACTGGACTCGCGCAGATGTTAATAAGGCCTAAAATACTTCTGTGGTCCTTAAAACGACCACTTGATTAACTGAAGCATCTAAAAAGAACAACACATTTTTGTTTAATTCCGAGTTTATTCACACATCCGCTAAAACAGTCCTATACACATATCACACTTTAGTCTGTAGTTCCAGTTCCAGTATTCGTTCTATTGTAAAAAGTTCAGTCTACAAAACTATTTTGACAAGCGATTAAATCTCATCATTTAGCATATATCGGAATCAAAACAAAATACAAAGACACAAACAATGATCGATATAAATCTAATAAGCGCAATATACTATAAACATATGCTGATATTTATCTCTTCAGTCATTTCCATTCTCCTATGTTATACCGCCATCATGTTTGTAAACTAATACTCTTGAAATGGGACATATTAGTTGAAGTATAGTAAGAATTTCTTTTTAATTCAAATCAATTCATTTCTTGATTTCGGCATTACCGCCGCTCGTCATATGTACGATATATACATTCAAACGACTTTCCAGGAGGAAACATACAAGATAATGTAATAAGCAAGCATTAGATCAATATATAACAGGTAAATTTCGGCGAACTATTATCAGATAACGCAACCCACTGGGCGTTAACTAATGAAGATATTGTTATCTCCTTTTGAAACATTCAAATTAAACGTAAAATATAAAGGTGGTGGGAATAGATGCCGGCATACTGACAGGAAGTCATATGACCCCACAGGCCAATGTTCTGACAGCATATCTGAAATCATCACCAGAACCAAATTTAACTCAGGTCTGATAATATGGATCAAATATTCCTACTATTCCAAGAAAGGACCAATAAACTTACATTTAAGATAATTTTGGCAACATCAGATTTAAAATAGTCCAGTTATTATCATCGTACTATGTACGGCTAATACACATAGCTGCCGCAGTTTCTGCCTAGCTAAGTGAAGAAAACGTGCGTTGGGACGATGGATATCACCGATTAAAAATATTTTGTGGGTTAAGGAGATAGCAAAGCACCCCAATTAACGAATCGGAGCTCATGCGGCCAGTCACGTCTTGGTACACTACCCACTGCCGTCAAGGCAAGACGGCATTGTCCTGGGATTACAGTGAAAATGCCCCATTCCGAATTCAAACTCTGCACGTGATCTGGTTCCATTGAGTTGGGTCTACCTATCCGGTCCGAATGTCAACTGGATTCGCCGCTTTTCGACAGCTGTGATTTCACGGGGTTCATAATTTTAACATAGAATTTTCTAAGAGTTGGCAAGGAAATAGCCAAAGGATCGAAAAATACCACTTGGTTTATCCTTTCGTTTGTTATTGAATTACATCAAGGTTGTCTGTCAGCCATGCAATAGAGTTCATCTGATATCCACAAACATTTTTACACCTCATTGGCATCAATCTTTGGCGGATTCTTCATGGTTTCGCGAATCCAGGTCATGAATTTTGAGAGCTTTGTATAAAACCCATACTTATTGGGCCGAAAACATCCTTCGCCCCAAGACACGACACCTGAAAATAGAAGGAGAATACATATGTTGAAGAGCCAGGCACCTGGGTTACCTATTTGTCACCCGGTTTAAGTATTCATCACCTGGGTTAGCTCTTGTTCATCCCGGTAACTATTTGTCACGTGGGTTAACTATTTGTCACCTGGGTTAAATATTTGTCACTTGGATTAACTATTTGTCACCTGGATTAACTATTTGTCAACTGGGTTAGCTATTTGTCACCTGGCTTGACCATTTGTCACCTGTGTTGACTATTTGTCACCTTGGTTAACTAATTGTCTTCTGGGTTATTTGTCAGGTGGGTTCACTATTTGACACCTGAGTTAACTATTTGTCACGTGGGTTAACTATTTGTCACGTGGGTTAACTATTTGTCACGTGGGTTAACTATTTGTCACGCGGGTTAACTATCTATCACCTGGGTTAACTATTTGTCACCTGGGTTAACTATTGGTCACCTGGGTTAACTATTAGTCACCTGGATTAACTATTTGTCACGTGGGTTAACTATTTGTTACGTGGGTTAACTATTTGTCACGTGGGTTAACTATTTGTCACCTGGGTTAACTATTTGTCACGTGGGTTAACTATTTGTCACCTGGTTTAACTATTCGTCACGTGGGTTAACTATTTGTCACCTGGATTAACTATATGTCACCTGGATTAACTATTTGTCAAACTGACTTGCACCAGAGAATGACGGGTCCCTCGATATGTGATCAAGTTTTAAAGGACGCATAACAACCTGTGTCATTTGGCTTGTGTTGTCCACGAAACAGACACAAGGCAGGTGAAATACTATGAATCAGGTAAGATCGCACCCAAATTAACACCAGGCCCAGGTTACTGATACAAGAGATGTTCGAATGATGAACTTGAGAAGCTTCAAACACCCCCCCGCCCCCATCATTCCACTTGTAAATCGGGGCTCATCATTGGAGGAATGGGATATAGCCTACCGACCCTCCGTGATTCCGTAATTCCCTAATATTTATTTTTTTAGTTGTCTTTTGATTACAGGATATAGGTGTGCATTGATTTCAAATGTGAGGATGCCCAAGGAAAGGAAGAGGCGCTTCATTTCGAATATGAATTTCACCCCTCCCATATTCAAGAAAAAAAAGACCGGGCTAAAAGAATGAATTATGTTGCAAACCGCAGACTAAGCAGTTGATGGACTGACAGCGCTATTTGTCTACAAAAGAAACTGCAACTGATTACCCTACATGGTCTTCTAAATGGTGATGGAGAAAATGACAATTTGGACAAAATTTACTTTTCGTCACATAATTATATGAGATGCGCATCTTAAAAGTATTTTTAACAAGACTACACAGTGGGCGCCGCCATTTTGAACACGATGTTCGCGTCGAATTAAAATCACTGGATCGAGAATGATCTGGATTTTCCTGTAACGGATTCTCAGGCGTTCTTTGTTCGACTGTCTGCAGTCTAAAGCTTAAGTTCGCACTTACTCTCGCAAAATCTTCCAGACTGGAACGAACTTCACGAGCAAAATCGTTAAAATTTGACTCCATATAATCTGACACGCTTCTACCGGCTTCTACTGGTCGGGCAAGACGGAGGCTCCAGCGATAGATGCTCCACCTATCGCTGATAATCATATGTCGTGTGTAATTTACGATCTCCAGTCAAAACTGTGGGACTATAGTCGATACGCATGTTTTGGCCTCAGACTCCTAAATAATTTAAACGTTCGGCAGTATTAACAAAACTGTACGTCGCTGGTTCCCTAATTAAGTTTAGACATTCATCTTTCGACAGGAAGTAGTTTATTTCAAGCGCTACAAGGTGACCAACTTCTTGTCAAACTTTTACCGTCAAAATTTTAAGCTGTGCGCGCCTCTACACATGAGGTGCTCATTTCGCTGTTTTCTCTGCCTGCTGAAAGCAGTGCCTAGGCCCCGCAAATAGTGCCCCGGCGAGGCATGTTATCGAGCAGTGAATCGAAATAAAATTTGCAGCTGAATAGAACAAATACAATACTTGCCAGTGGTACCAACGGCTTTCTATTAATCGTTGCAACGAAGGCGGAAAAAAATCGGCAAAATTCTGGTCTTTGGCAGAGATTACGGATCGGGACTTTTTCTTATTTAGGAGCCTGAGGCCTTTTGGATCACAGTGGAGTGCCAAAGAAATTTGAACTCTTCTGTATGGGGAGATAAATTTTGTCCATACACAGAGGTTTTGGTAGGGACAGAATATCGGTGAGAGATAATGAAATGTATGGTTCTGTAATACTGATTTCAATTCTGTGGCAAAAATGTACAGAATTTGAACAAGTGTGCAGTTCTCTTCGTTTATAAACTTGATTTATCGTTCATGCTTCAAACTACACATTTTGCAGGTCAAGAAGCCAACTTTGGTATTACTTGTGTTTGACATCCTATGGTGGAGACCAATAACTGTGTTTTACTGTATTTCTATGAGAAACTTGGAATTTGAGATTGTTCACTGGTGTTGAAAACTGGCCCTCCAGAAGATCCTTAAAAATATATATCCACCAACGGGGGTACTATTTCAGTTATAATGGACTTGCCTTATCTACTATTACTGGTGGACTGCTACTACTAGCGACAGATGTGAACCTATGTGGTCTGGGGTTTTTTAATATGATCCGGAACTTACCAACTTGGAAAACTCTCTTAGAATACTCCGTTACTTTCAGTTCTACCATTGACGGTCCACCACTGTCACCTTTACATGCATCCGTCTTACCTCCGTCCCCTGTGGAAAGACACGAACAAATTTATTTTTTCTCCTCTCATTTTGACACTTCAGAGGGTGAGTGACTGTTCCCAGTAGTTTGTACTTGTTTTGCTTTGCTTTCACTTTTGCTTTCACTTTCCGTTCAACGAACTCAATCGTATCTTTCGTCGCAAAATGTAATCATGCTTCGTGCCTTAGGCATGCTTCGCTAATATAAGCTTATCATCCACTTCCGGCAGGCTAATATACTCGAAGGCACCCAACATAAAACCACATAACCTGCCCACAGCGCATGCTCCATTTCGCAGGCTTCATTGCCACCAATAGCGGAAGGTGACCTTTACTACGTTGCTATGACGTATAGGGAAAACCAACCAACGCACGGTTCAGTTTGAATCTGGCCGAACAGCTCCTTTAGTGTTGCACATGAGCGAACTACTTTTCATATGCTCTGTCCAGATGAACAGGGAAAATTATCTCCAGATAATTCTTTTTAACGCTAGGTCAACATAGGTATTATACAGACTTGAAAAGTAATCGAAATGTTCGGTAAACATCTATTTTACTATATATGATGTCACTTCCGGCGATGTGCGCGAAGGCCCCGAATCCGGTCCAAAAATCTGACTGGTGGCTGGGGTGTTATTAGACCCCCCGCGGGATGGTTGAAAACCACAGTTCTTGCAGGTAACCATGGTAACTCGCTGATCAAAAATATTTTCGTTCTTCATTGGATCTATTAAAACAGCTTTCAACAAATCGAAGGGCAATCAAACCTGAGGAAATAGGTTCCGCTCATTCAGATGCATACAATCATTCCACAGACAGAGCATTTTCGCATAGTTAACAGCTGAATCTTTCTGAAGTTAAGTCATTCGTGCACCAGATTACACGGAGATGACAGAATGCAGCTCAGACAGTAGTCGGAACTTGTGGACCATGTGATAGACCGTGATAGGTATAGTCAGGTTGATTATATTTTCCAAATGACCCATTTAGCTACACATAGATGCAAACACACAAACATGATCCACCGATATCAAAGTACCGAGGGTGAGCGAACTTACATTAATGATCAATGGGAAAAGTGCGTTTGTGAGACGAGATAATAAGATAAACTGACATATTTGCCTCAAACAGCGTAATATCAAACAAATGACGTGATCTTCTTTTGTTTTGAAGGAACAATGATTGACATCGACTTGGGATGTGGTTTTCTCTATGGATCCTGAATTGTTCGCTAAACGTGTTCATTCAAGCACGGATAGAAAGCCAATTCATTCAACCGCATGCAGTTTACACTCTGTAAAAGAATCAGGAGTTATTCCTGAAAGTTCAGGCCGTTCAACTACAATTCATTTTCAGAGATTTCAGTCTGAAATTCAGGACCATTTCCTGAATTCCAGAGCATTCACCAATGGATCCTGGAAATAATTCCTGAAATTCAGGGCGTTTGTCTCTCTGAACTTGAAAAGTAGTTATACAGCCTGCAATTTAGAGAAAATCCCTGTCTCTGAATAATTTTAAGAATGTAGAAAACTGTTACCCATACACAGAAAAAAATATTCCATAAAAATTTAAGGAATATTCCCCGACTATTACACCAGCGGAATAGTCCTCAACATATCTAAGGAATATTCCTTATCATGTTAAGGAATTTCCTTTACCTGCTACGGAATATTCGTTATTGAGTTTTAAGGAATATTCCGCTGGTGTAATAGTCGGAGAATATTCCTTAAATTTTTAAGGAATGTTTTTTTTTTGTGTATGGTAAAGCCATTACCTGCACAATACATGGCATCGGTATAGATCTGCTTTTTCCCCAAACTCTCATCACAAGTTGTGTTATCTTGAATTCGCATAGTTATCTGTTTAAGCGTATCGGCGAATTTGTTATTGATCTGGTTTCCTCTCAGAGGTTGCTTGAGACCCCATCCTGTCACGGTCGTCCATTGGTTGGGTGTGTAGAAGTCAAAGTCGTCATCCGTATCTACAATAACAAGTATTTCTTTATGTACAAGGGCCAATTTCCAAAGAGACGACGTGACAACGACTCATCCTAGAAATACAATATATTTGGGGCGTGATATTCACAGCAGGCAACCATTCTAGACTGCTAGGCCGATTCCGTCTCTCGCATTAATGGTGTAGGGATTTTACAGGTCTCAAGTGTTGAAAGCGGTGGTGATTTTCGAGGAAAATAAGTGATTTTCATATATTCACACCTACGCGTAGCAACATTAGAATTTATCAACAGTATCAACTATCCAATCAGATTCACTTCCTGTTTGCCGATTTTGACCCAGTTAACCAATCATGACAGAAGTATCACTTTGGTTTTATCTTGTGACCATACAGTGCAAGCCTCTCAAGAAGATCAATCCAGCGTCCCTGTTATGTTTGACACAGTAGATATTGTATCGGACTGGCAGAGAACTAAACTGAGTTCCCTGCATGTATTTAACTACTTGGGAAGGTAAAAAAGGAAAGGATAACCAATAAATTTCTTTACAGGATGCACACATCGACTAATATACTTTAATAATAATAGTAATTATATCTATGTAGGGATTAGAAGCATGAACATGTCCCTTCTGGTCTAAAATTCGAGGTGTCATAATTCCCTTCAATAACAATTTTGATTTTGATTATTTGAGACTCACAATACAGGATGCACCTATAACGTTAGCAAACAGTAATATCCACAATACTGAAAACTACTGACATTTATGGCAGGGTGAATAAAAATATTGTTGATCTAGAAGTACATACGTCATATGGGAAATGGAATTTGGTACTAGATCCAGTAATGGACACTGAGTATTATAACTTTAAAATCACCTTCGAGTCAGAACAATTGTTTTGAGACTAATTAATAATTCCGACAAAAAGGCAGTGTGGACAAGAAACTAAGCATATAAATCATAGCATTCAGCTATATTTAGTGCGAGAAGAAGCAAATGGACTGGTGGTATGTATAATCAGATTAGACTAGCTGACACTGAAACTCGTGAATTTCAGCCTACACCACTAGACACTTGCACAGTCCCTGCACACGAAAGACGAAATACAACGCGGAGATCATTGGATGTGACTAATTATGTACATTTCCATTCTCGCTCCCCCTGGGAAACGCATCCACCATGCCTCTGGCTGGTTTACCGTACCTAACCTATATTTTGTACATCATGCATGAATATACGTCACGTCTCTCGAACCTCGTGATCATCAATACGACCAATCAAAAGGCCAATATCTTAGTATGCTATCAAATTTACGATGGAATTATGAGATAACACGCAGGCGCAGAGGGCTTCCATGTTCGTGCCAAATGAAGAATTTAAACTTTATTCACGTGCCACAGACAGCCTAAACGGAAAATGGTGATTGGTCACCGCGATATTTATGGGACATAGAGACACAAGCCTCAAAGGTTGAATACTAGTATTCAAATTCCAGCATCAGCTCATCTCCTGTGATCCAACACTCGATTTTTGTTTTGAACCTGTGCCAACACCACACATACCAATCGTACTGCGCAACTACATCACATCATGTGTTATAAGCAAGGAGGCGCAATCTGTAACCATCTGGGTCATCTATACGCGGTAAGACTGACCCTGGGATCGTGTGTATTCATTTTTCAGCCTACTTTCGGCAACTGCAAGAGGGAATTTCCATAAATCAATACCACGTGACTTCGTCAGCCAATCAGCTAAAATCTACCGACGTAACCCCAACGTAACCCGCCATTTTCGAGTCATGTGAGGTCCTATTTGTTCAAAATTGCAGATCTACCACACCTCTTGGATGATACGAAAGTTAGTCATATCTATATATTTTGTAAGCCCAGGCAATATCTGTTTCCGAAGTGGTATGGAAACCCGTAATTTATCAGATTTATCGAGTCGGTTCTCCGCCGGATGAAGGCCGAACAGAATACGGTAAAGTACCGGATATTGCTCCGCGATAATGAAGACACACGATTCGGAAGCCATCTTATGGATGGCGAAGTGTACGCAAATGCAGGGAGGCGATGATCAATGCATTCGTACTGGTCTAATGTAAGGCTGTAGACTTCTAGTTCATTTGTTTCTGGTGCAAGGTTATAAACACAGACATGGGGAGGTCTTATCGGAATACGATCTGTTCAATACTATTTCTATTAGTGAGGCTACTAAGCTGCATGACAGAGAATTTCTACCCAACTTTGACCGGTAAAAGATACAACTAGATAAAGACGATGAACTCGCATCAGAAATACTATTGGTGAAATTTAGGGCAAAACTATAATTTTTGCTTAAAATGTAAAAAAGGTAGCGGGAGAAATACGGAATATGATTCCCGGGAAAACACCAGAATTATGGAAAACGAAGTGGATTTTTTTATAATGTCACGGAAGCTGAAATAATATAAGCAATTGAAAAATACAAAATATAATCACGAAAAGAAAAGCAAAATGGGAGGATAAGCGAGGACCGACTAAATACTATCTAGGCCATGAAAAAAGAAACTACACTAACACATGAAGCACTAAACTGACGCTGGTTTTTATAGGTAAATGTGCAACAACGGAACAAAAAAAATCTACTATTGAGGCTTCTTCAGCAATTGAAAGGAAACGGCGCGTGATGAAGAAATGGAACAACGACTCTCTGAAAAATTAGTAATTAACAGAAGACTCCACTAATTTATAGGGGGAATTTACATACGCTGAACGTCCTTTGTAGAATACGCAAAATGTAAAGAGTCCTGGTGTTGGTGGGTTTCCTGTTGAGTTCTTATTTGATATTTTACGAGATATCGGGCCCAGATCCATCAACGCCGAATAGAGGTAAACTTTCTATATTAATCCATGGCACGGTGCCATAATCTGCATCCCTAAACCGAATAAACCGTAAACTTTTGAATATTGATAACAATTGTCTACAGAGTTTCATCCATCTGCATTGGGAACAGAATAAAATTGTTTTGTTAGATAAACTGGTTTGTGACGGCCAGAAGTGATTTGTCCATGCACGCTACATCAGAGAAAATATTAGATTAGATATCATGTAAAGGAAAGAAAATTCAAGGACTCCTCTTCATAGATTTCGAAAAAGCCTCTGATACTCTCTTTGGAAGAAGTGCTTGAAGCTTTGAATTTTGCAGCTTCGAGTAAACGTGGATTAGTACCTGCTATAATAACATTCCAATATGGATTATACAAAATGATCACCAATCAAGCTTTCTCCAAAATGAATGTCTAAGCCGACAAGGCGATCTGATGCCAACATACTTCAACTGATTTCAAATTGTCGAAACTTTTGGCATCAGAATTCAAAAATGTTGGTTACAATGTTGGGAGTTACCCCGCATTGGTGGTCGTGAGAGAAACACGGGGTATTGCCCTCCCACCCGCCCGCCCAGTGACATGGAAATTGCCGAACACGATTCTGTATATTACCTGGAAAATCCTTGGGAAAATACATCAGAAAAAATATTAGATTAGATATCATGTAAAGGAAGGAAAATTCCAGGACTCCCCTTCATAGATTTCAAAAAAACCTTTGATACTGTCTCTTGATAGTTTTTGGAAGAAGTGCTTGAAGCTTTGAATTTTGCAGCTTCGAGTAAACGTGGATTAGTACCTGCTATAACACAGGAAGGAAGCAATCAGAGATTGCTCAATTGTATGCCCCCCCTTCCGCTTTAATCCGACACTGCCCCGCCATTGTTCTGTTGTTTATTGGTTGGTGGAGGCCTAATTTGGATAATTATACAAATTCTGTTTCTGTCACTTTTTTTGCCATGCCTCACATAATACATATTCCAAGTATCAGCCAACAAGTGATAATACGATGTTTCGATGCAAGATGGTCGCCAGGGCTTTCGCCAAATCCGAAAATGTGACCTGGTTATGAGACCTACATTCCTTGGGAGTATATTGTGGTGAAATTATGAAGCGATCAGTGAACTTTGAATTTTGCACCCAATTCACTCTTTTTGGGGCAACTTCATACTTTAACTTCAGGACCTATGTTGTCTGCTTTGGAATGTAGGATAACATATAATATAGCCATTTTTCTGGTCCAAATCGGTTATGGACGGAGATCCAGCCTGGACAAATGAATATATCCCATTCAAAATATAACCGAATTTAACTTCAGGACCTATGTTGTCTGCTTTGGAATGTAGGATAACATATAATATATAGCCATTTTTCTGGTCCAAATCGGTTATGGACTGAGATCCAGACTGGACAAATGAATATATCCCATTCACTGTATTTTTGATAAACAAAGGGCCATAACTCTTGAAAATATAACCGAAAGCAGAGAAACTTCACGCTGCACACCAATGGATCACTGACCACATATCATGCAAATTTCATACTTGTCCATACAATATTAACCGAGATCCAGCCCTACAAGTCTCAAAGATTTGAAGAAAAAAGGGCCATAACTGTTGAAAATATACGCGAAATGTGGAGAAACTTCACGCTGCACAACCACAGGGCACTGACCACATATCTTGCAAATTTCATAATTGTCCATACAATATTAACCGAGATCCAGCCCAGACAAGTCCCAATTCACACAAATTTGAACAAAAAAGGGCCATAACTCTTGAAAATATATGCGAAACGCGGAGAAACTTCACGCTGCACAACCACAGGGCACTGACAACATATCCTGCAAATTTCATAATTGTCCATACAATATTAACCGAGATCCAGCCCGGACAAGTCCCAATTCACGAAGAATTCAGGAACAAAGGGCCATAACTCTTGAAAATATAAGCAAAACGATCCAGCCTGGACAAATGAATATATCCCATTCACTGTATTTTTGATAAACAAAGGGCCATAACTCTTGAAAATATAACCGAAAGCAGAGAAACTTCACGCTGCACACCAATGGGTCACTGACCACATATCATGCAAATTTCATACTTGTCCATACAATATTAACCGAGATCCAGCCCTACAAGTCTCAAATATTTGAAGAAAAAAGGGCCATAACTGTTGAAAATATACGCGAAATGTGGAGAAACTTCACGCTGCACAACTACAGGGCACTGACCACATATCCTGCAAATTTCATAATTGTCCATACAATATTAATCGAGATCCAGCCCGGACAAGTCCCAATTCACACAAATTTGAAGAAAAAAGGGCCATAACTCTTGAAAATATATGCGAAACGCGGAGAAACTTCACGCTGCACAACTACAGGGCACTGACAACATATCCTGCAAATTTCATAATTGTCCATACAATATTAACCGAGATCCAGCCCGGACAAGTCCCAATTCACGAAGAATTCAGGAACAAAGGGCCATAACTCTTGAAAATATAAGCGAAACGTGAAGAAACTTTACGCTGCACAACTGTGGGGCACTGACCACATATCATGCAAATTTCATACTTGTCCATACAATATTAACCAAGATCCAGCCCGGACAAGTCCCATTCACAGAGATTTCAGAAAAAGGGCCATAACTCTTGAAAATTATACCGGAACTCGGAAAACACTCAACGCTGCACATCTACGAGGCACTAGCCACATTCCATGCAAGTTTCAGTCCTGTCCATCAAATATTAACCGAGATATTGCTCGGATAAGAAATTCGGACGGACAGACGGACAGACGGACGGACGGACAAAGCGATCGCTATATGCCCCCCCTCTAGTTAGAGGGGGGGCATAATAACATTCCAATATGGGTTATACAAAATGATCACCAATCAAGCTTTCTTCAAAATGAATGTCTAAGCCGACAAGGCGATCTGATGTCAACATACTTCAACTGATTTCAAATTGTCGAAATTTTTGGCATCAGAATTCAAAAATGTTGTTTACTTGGTTAAAATGTTGGAAGTTACCCCGCATTGGTGGTCGTGAGAGAAACACAGGGTATCTTGCCCCACCCATCCGCCCGCCCAATAAAATGGAAATTGCCGAACACGATTCTGTATATTACCTGGAAAATCCTTGATATCATCTGGGAGACAGACTTTCTTTATAGTAGATGTCAGGGTGACCGGGGCAACGAGCTTGATTAAGGCCAGGTCGTTGTTGAAAGTGACGTGGTCATAATCAGGATGTATAACAATTTCCTGTATCTCTAATACCGTCTTTTTTATATCCACACGTTCAAGCGAACCTGAAAAACAAAGATAATAGAGATTTAAGTAAGGCTCACTTATGGGCAGCTATAGGATCGACGGCGATGTTCTCCGTGGACGATGGCTTCATATTGCAAATCCAATCCTCAGACCGGTGTGATGGATAAGAATGTCCTGGTGAGTAGTGTCCTTTTCATATCCTTTTCTATTGCAACCAAGGACGGACTCTTGTCCCCAATGTGGAGAATAGTGTCCTAGCTGGGTTAGAAGACAGAAGCCGAACACTCTTAGCCAGTGGACATTGTTAGCTGTTAGAAGATAGAAGCCGAACACTATCAGCTAGTGGGCATTGTTAGCCTCTACACTGTCTCTGTTAGGCACACACTGTTCATTCATTAAGGGAGAATCCACGGGGCATAGAGGAAAGTTCGAATTTAATGCGGCGCATCATCCCTTCTGTGACGGTGACTTTTATTAAAGGGATAGAACACCATTGAAAAAAGTATGTTGTAAATGAAAGAATAGTTCCGTCACAGTCCAAAATATTTTTTTATTTATTTTTCCGATTTTTTTTTAACCGAATGAAACGCATTTGATATATGTGTTTATATGGTGGTCTGTTCCTCTCAGACATGCCGATTTGTTATTATGTCGATGTCTAGTTCATATTACAGTGTGTATAGCAGTACATTTGATTAAAGAAAAATTATAACATCGAGAAATATCAAAAAGAATAACGAGGAATGGCACTTACAGGCCACCATCCAAAGTTTATCGGCTTTTTGTTCAATTGAAAATAAATCGGAAAAATAAATATAAAATACTATTGGACAGTGATGGAACTATTATTTCATTTACAACATACTTTTTTCAAGGGTGTTCTATTCCTTTAACAATAGGCTTGTTTTCCGGAACGCAAACACGGTTTGACAGACAGGTGTAGTTATAAGGCCTATTGTTATCACATCAAGAGAGCTTGAGGAACTACCACTTTCGCCAAACTCCGATATTGAGGGCTTCGTGTACATAAAACTAATACAATTTACGTATTTCACACCGGTGTGATGGATAAGAATGTTTTGGTGATTAATGTCCCTTTTCATATCCTTTTCTATTGCAACCAAGGACGGACACCTGTCCCCAATTTGGAGAAAAGTGTCCTAGCTGGGTTAAAAGATAGGAGCCGGACATGCGCAGCCAACGGACATTCTTAGCCTCCACACTGGCACCCATTCTACACCTTTAGCAGTTCACTATGGCAAAAATGAGTTGATATATTTTTTTTTATGAATGTGACAATCCTGTACCATTGTTGTCGCGTTATTGCATCACTCCATGAGAAAATATCAGACGGACGCATCCGGTTTCTATATGTTGGCATCTTCGAAAATTGTTTTTTGCTTCACTGTTGGAAGATAGTAGTTCCTCAGGGTATGAGTAGTATACAAGGCGTAAAACGGGTCAGTAGCGCCTCACTGCGCATGCGCATAACTTGATTTTGGGGTTGTATAGGGGGGGTTCGCATACGTGATGGTTGTGCGCATGCGTACTGATGAGGGGGCGTGGCCTAATGTGAGTGGGGTGGGTTCAAAATGGCGACCGCTTAAAGTCCGCCATTTTGAACCCACCCCACTCACCCTGTGCACTGATTGACCTGGGTGAGTGGGGTGGGTTTAAAATGGTGGCCCTTAATTTTCTCCCGACCGCTTAAAGTCCGCCATTTTGAACCCACCCCACTCACCCTGTGCACTGATTGACCTGGGTGAGTGGGGTGGGTTTAAAATGGCGGCTTAGATGGGTCCGCCATTTTGAACCCACCCCACTCACCGGGTCAGTCTATGAGTGAAGATGAGGGGTCGTGGGTAATGTGAGTGGGGTGGGTTTAAAATGGTGGCACACTATTTTCTTTCTTAAAATGGCGGCTTAGATGGGTCCGCCATTTTGAACCCACCCCACTCACCGGGTGAGTCTATGAGTGAAGATGAGGGGTCGTAGGGTGAGTGGGGTGGGTTTAAAATGGTGGCACACTATTTTCTTCCGATCGCTTAAAGTCCGCCATTTTGAACCCACCCCACTCACTTCGTGCACTGATTGACCTGGGATGTGAATGGGGTGGGTTTAAAATGGTGGCTTATGGTGTTGTGTGTGTAAAATAAGGGGCCGGCATTTTGAACCCACCCCACTCACCGGAAAACGTATAAAAGCAGTCGATTTTTAGGGAAAGGGTGTATTCATTGGACTACTTTTGCGTAGCACTGTGACTTACCTGTCTGTCTGCCTGCCTGCCTGCCTGCCTGCTTGTTTCACCTCTAGTCAGTCATCCAACCATTTTGCCTACTTGCCTATCCTGTTGTATGAGACATACTTTTTTCGATTTTACCAGTGCCAATTCACTAGACTATTACTCCGTAATAGTTTTTCACCAGCCCGAAGTCATGGCGTCATCATCATCATTATTTTTAGCGAGGCTTGCCAAGTACCGTGTTCGTCTGATTGACGAGATGGAGCATGTGGGTGACTTATGTGATTTCCTTATGACGGAGGAAAACATACTCCTGGAAGAGCGTGTCGAGGAAATCATGGCGGAGAAAACTTTTTCAGCACGAAACAAAGCTCTCATCGATGATGTACCGCACTTTACCTACTATGGATGTCTAGCCTTCGTGTCGGCGTTGAAGATCACGGGAAATGGCGAACTAGCAGATCTATTGGAAGCCGACGACGACGTTCTACCAGATGAGGATATGTTAGTGGTGGACGAAGAGCGTACAGCAAGCAACAAACGTACTAGCTCAGAGAGTGCTAAACGTGCTGGGCGACCCAAACGCCCCCGTCTAACTCCGTTAGTAATACCTGAGCCAGTAGTACCCCAGCAAGTGCCTGTGAAACAAGAACTTCCTCTGTCTGTGCAGGAGATCAACAATCTGATCGACGCGGCTCACCAGGCAGCCCACAAGGACATTTGGGAGCTCTCACCGTATTTAACGGTCAGTGTAAAAGATGAAGAAGTGCATTTTAATGCAGCGGGCTTTAACGACAGACCTGGTAAGCATATTGCCATGAATTTGGACACCTGGCAAAAACTGGAGACCCTTGATTACGCCATCGATGCGGTTATTCGTGACCAGGGGAATGACGAAGCGAAATTTCCTGTGGGTGGCGACATCTATGTGAGTTGTGCTTATTTCAATGACCAGCTCCTGGTGCATATTCGAAAATGGCGAAAGCGGTTAGATACACAAGAGCTGGTGGCTTGTCCTCAAGGGGTGACATTGAAATTAACGGCGTGGCGGGAGTTGCAGAGTCTAGCCAGTACAATTCGTCAAACTCTGGCCTACCAGGTGTCGCACTATATATATGAGAAGTACATCGAGACAGTCCTGCAGCTCATCAGACCTCACATGAACACTCTGGTAGCCTCATACGCGACCCTCACTGAAGCACTACAGGCTGTGACCGAGGCGCAAATTGCCATGGCAGTGGTAGCGGCTTGTCCTTCCAAAATCCCACGTGAAGAGATTGTGACGTACATCTATGTGCACCAAGGACGGAAAGATGATGATGAATTCAAACAAGTCTTGTTGACGAACTATTGAGGAGAACAAGGAAAAACATTGACCCTACCCATTTATTGATCTGGAGAGCGTATAAATTGTATTTAAAAATTTCAGAGTTTTTTTCACTGTTAATTGTATTAAAAAATGTCAATACTCAGATATAATTGTATTAAATTCAATTGTGAATACGTTCATTGTGTGTTAATAAAAATATAGTAGAAAAAATGCTTTGTGTTCATTCGTTTTTTCCTTTTTTAATAGTCAAAATAGCTCCAAAATGGCTATTTTCCATTCTTGCGCATGCGCAGAATGCTGATAGTTCAACCCACACCAGTCCATCAGATGTCCCTTCATCTCACCTTCACATTGATACCTCACTCGGCTCCATCGGGTCACTAGGGGCTCTCCTAGTTCCAAAAAAGGCTATTTTCATAGCCTTCGGCCTTCGCGCATGCGCAGAAGGCCGATATGTCAACCTCACACCTAGTCCATTAGATAGCCCTTCACCTAAGCTTCAATTTGATACCTCACTCGACCCACTACCTCCAAAATAAAATAAATGGAAAAAAAAGATCGATCTTGAAGATCGATCTTTTAAAATAAATGGGGTTAGGGGCGTCCCTCATGGTCCAATCGGGTCGAGTGAGGTATCAATGTGAAGCATTCATGAAATGCTTCAATTTGATACCTCACTCGACCCACTACCTCCAAAATTAAAATTGAAAAAAAAAAGAAAAAAAGAAGATCCATATCGATCTTTAAAATAGTCTTTTTGAGTTAGGGGAGCCCCTAGTGGTCCAATGGGGTCGAGTAAGGTATCAATGTGAAGCATTTCACGTCAGCTTCAATTTGATACTTCACTCGACCCACTACCTCCAAAAAAAAAAAATAAAGAAATTTTGACCCTGACATGGTGAGGGTGAAAATATGCAGCTAAAAATTTTTTTTGGGCGTTTTTTCGAGAGAGGTATCAAATTGAAGCTGACGTGAAGGAGCATCTGATGGACTGGGTATGGCATTGAATTAGGGTGATTCCGCGCATGCGCGGTGGTTAAAGGGTATAATTTTTTTCAATAATTTCAAAAATTGGTAAAAAAATTTAAAAAAAATGTTTTTCTTTGATTTTTTGGGGGGGGAGAAGGATGATGGGAATCTGGTGTTATTTGGGGTGTGCTTAGGAAAGAAGTTTTCCCTTTCGGAAAGATGGGTCGGCCCTGAAAAGGGCCTTTGATAGTGTGATACGACACTAGGCACGGTATATTCGCTTCACCCCTCCCACATGTTTTCGGCATATGGGGCATTTTATTTTCAGATGGGACTCTCCGGCTTCAATGCAGCGACACATCCCCCCTTCACACGTCAGGGTTACCCAGCAATTCTTACATAGGCAAAGATGTCCACAGGGTAACACGGCGTACCAACTTTCCTCGTCCGTGCAGATGCTGCATCGTGTTTTTTTCTCTTCGACACGGCGTTCTTTCTTGAGTATGGTAATTTGCGCCTCCATCCCGTTCATCGTTGTCTCCATCCCAACCATCC
>JAVTVY010016591.1:0-65213 GCA_036873755.1 Hanleya hanleyi
ATTCGCATGATCCGCTTGACTGACCAGTGTTCTCCGGATGACACGTATCGTTACGACAAATATGATACACAAAGGCAAAAAATCACGCCAATGAAGTAACAATATATACATTAAATTTTATTATGCGAAACTGAGCATCTTTTATTGTACATAGTATATATAGTAGTATATACAACCCGTATTTCTGAGGGGCTGGAGGAAATGAAGCTGTAAATGAAGAGGTGGATGACATCACGGATGACTTCACATCCGGTGACGTCACATCCGTGTCAAAGGTCACTTCCAGGGATGACGTCATTTATAGTCACATGTTTATATGACGTCACGGATGACTGAATATGTGGATAAGTCCCCGTCCATGTGACTTCCCAGTCAATACTAATCCCCAGTCTGATTGACTGGGAATCGTCGGGAATGTTCGGTAATCTTAAGGTAAGACCCGGTCATCTCCGGGAATGTCCGAAGAACAATTGACCACAGAGTTCAATCTTCCACCGTCAGGGTTATAGCCATACATACATTATGCATTGTCATACATGCAGCGATACTATGGACACTCATCAGTCCAGCTAGTACAGCGCCTTGTTTCCCATCCAAATCTTGACCAATCTCAACGTCGCTTAACGAAAACCTAGACTACTCCGTACTTAATATGAACGGTTGAAAATACCCCGGTTTGTATCAGGTGTTAGATGGCGGATATATATACTTGGGACCTGATAGACCCAATAGCAACCCACTCATGGGTATTTTTCGTGACAGTATATGGAGTGTAGCATCTTATTTTTCTGTTTACGCTCAGGAATACGATGTGAGGGGTCTCGAGGCCATGGGATGAATTTTCCTGAAAAGGTCTGTGAGCACATGGGTGGAGGTGGACCATCCCTAGTCCGAATGGGTCGTGTTGAATATCATATTGAAGCACTCGTGGGGTAGCGCCGGACTTGGGTGGAGTATCCTGGATATGCCGCCGATTTGCGCATGCGTGGACAGAGAATAATGGAGAAAGGGCATTTGAACGGGCATCCGTGGTCCGATTGAGTCGTGTGAAGTGTCAGTTTGAAGCTACGGAAATGTATTTGTGCTTCGCTATTCAGTGTCAGTTTGAACGCTACGGAAATGTATTTGTGCTTCGCTATTCCCTAGGTTAATCTATTGACAGACGGCGACGAGAACGTGACGCGAACGTCCGTTGCACGTCGCGTTTGGAATTTTCCTTCAAATACGACTCACGGCGGACGTTCACGTCGCACGTCGCGTTATGTATTATTTGCAGAGCAGAACATCCATTTTCCACTTTCCTATAAGCCCAAATGTCTATAATGTGCCGTATTCGATTGCTCACGAATGACTCTATTCAAGAACAAACTTTATCAGATGTTAAGTTATTTTAAATGCGGGAGAATATCGCAAACTAGGCGAGTCATAATATACGATGGCTGTATACTTAACCTGTCATTGACACAATTGAAATGACAGAAGTCCGCCGATAAGAGTCCAACTGCTGGATCGGTTACAACTAAGAATTGTAAAAGCTTAGATGTGCGGAATACTGGCTACCCTGAATATTATTTTTGGAACATCATGAGGTCTTGCTGGCATCATTGAAAACTGTTGACCGCATCTGTCTGACTGGAAATTAGCCTAGTTCTATGTATACTATGATTTATCCTTTTAATTTGGTGATAATGTTATTATATGAATTAGGTGTTTGGATCATGAACGCAGAAATTCTTTATTGGACGACGGCTGAATATTGAATGACGGACTAGACGCTTGTATTGTGTTCCATATTATGTCATACTATCTTCAATTAGTGTCACTCTCTAAATTGATATGATTTGCCCTATTTGTCATAATATCTACATGTATATCATATATTTGTGCTGATTTTTTTACCTTATAAAGTTATGCTGACTATTTTCCACTTCAACAGGGACCATTATCTGCGTTTCATTGGATTATCACTGGATTACTATGCCAGTGGTGCATTCAACTTATACTCCGCATACAATATGATCACATATTATATAACTAGGAAAGGCAAATAACATCGAATCAAGGGATATGATAAGAATCCGAAGGACAGGGGCGGCGGGGGGGGGGGATAGTCCGTGATGTGTAGGGTTTAATAGAAGCATTCAGCTTTAAATTGTTCTAATTGTTAAAACACGGAACTAAGCAATAGATTTTTAATTTAAACGCTACGCCAATTGGGTGTCTTAGGCAAATATGGTCCGGTAACTGGACGATTTTGAGACATTATTATAATAACATGACCAAACAAGACAGATTATCACTAAATAAATCGTCAATAATAACACAACAAAAGAGACTATAAAATGTATCAATTCTTCCTTTTCTGTTATGTAAACAATTTGCCGTCAAGGAATCGTTTCTCTTGCATCACCGCTCTTGTCGCCCAGCAGATGTGTTTTATTTTGCAAAATGGAGGTGTACTACATGTGCTGACCAACAGGGGATTGCCGGGTTTATGTAATACAGGGACCCATTTTATTTACGTTATTAATCTTGATATTTCATATTCATGTTTTGAGGAAAAAAAATCGATACATCTTAACCCACAGTTTTGGAATTTTACTGTGTCGTCCTCACTCTTTCACCTACAATCCCCCTCCCCCCCAATAATTCACACACTCACAAACACAACTCCCAGTCGTTGAATTCAACCAAATTTGTTTATCTTACAATTTCGATGTGACCGCCAGTTGTTGCGTAAAGATGTTGGCAAACAGGCGGAGTTGTTTCTAAATCCACGGAGCTGATAGCTAAACAATATCAAAACTGTCTTCGTGTCAAATCACGCTTAATTATTTCAGGCAAAAAGTTTAGCGAGGGAGACACCTTATTGCTAGGTTTGCATATACTATAACCATTCCCACATGTCCTCACAATATCTCAGTGATATCTATACTTAAGTATGAATTGTTATCTTAAGTATATGTAATTCAATGTTGAGATGTCAGTTTGCTCGGTCCGTTTGCAGAGCAGTTAAAATTGTGCTTTTAGTTGAAGTTGGGTTATGGAAGCATGCGCTTTTTTCCTGTCCTCAAGTGGGAATATTCGAAGTTCTCGCCTATATAAATACCGGTGGTATAATATAAGCTAGGGTACGTCTCTGAACCATTTCATTCTTGAGTAAGACAACCTTATATTACATGTGATACTTTCGGTCCTCCAATCTCGTCATACTCATATTCTCTCAATTTATTCAACCAAGAATAACAATCTCGCGTTGCGATTATTGCCCTCTGTATTTGATCAAATGTATGTGATTAACTCATCATACTTACCGATCGGGAATTATATTGCGGAGAAGATGCGGCAGGGAAGAAGGGTCCGCATATAATCTACAGATTACATTCTATTAGGAAGTCTTTTACGATAAATGAAGATATATTATTAGCTAGTAACATTTTGTAGAAAATATTACTCATATTTTCTTTACCAAATCTCTGCATTAGTACAGTAAACTAGTCACTATAGTAGTATAGAAAAGCTAAAAAAGGTAACATTGCCCTCTTTGCACTTAAACTTGAGGGGTAACTCTTGATTCACGTGAAGCGTCCGACAGGGGGCGCCACCAGCTCAAGGTTATAGATTGCATCAGCATTGGCTGTGTGCCAAGTTTTGACCACTATAGGTCTGGCAACCTTTCACCTTATATTCCTCCGCGGTGATGCGGTCATGTCTGGTGGTGATGCGGTCGCGGGAAAAAGCTTCCGCGGAGAAAAAGTAGTCCCCAGACTTCAAATACGCTGCATGGTCCGATCGGGTAGTGTGAAGTATCAATGTGAAGCATTCGTGAAGGGGCATCTGATGGGCTGGATGTGGGGTTGAAATATCGTCATTCTGCGCGTGCGCAGTGGACAAAGGGTATGGAAATAGACGTTTTGGGGTCTAGGGGAGCCACTAATGGTCCGATTGGGTCGAGCGTGATATCAATGTGAAGCCTATGTGAGGGTGCATCCGACGGGATGGGTGAGGAGTTGGAATATCGTCATTCTGCGTGTGCGCAGTAGACCAATGTTATGGAAATAGACGTTTTGGGGTCTATCTGGGCCACTAGTGATCCTATGGAGTCGTATGAGGTATCAATGTGAAGCATATGTGAGGGGGCATCCGCCTGGACTAGTGCCTCGGCCGCTGTCAAAATTCTGCGCATGCGCAGGCAGGGAATTGTGGGAAAAGGGCATGGAAATAGACATTTTGTTTATTTAGAAGGAGGTCCCACGGGAACAAGTCCCATTTACAGGTTTCTGTGTAACATGATTATATACAAAGCCAAGTGAACGGAAACAAGTAATAAAAAAGTTGAAATAATAGAACACTAAATAGTAATAATAAAATAAAAATGATGAAAATCAAATGAGAATTTGCGGTCGAGGTGGGCCCCTAGTCATCCGATGTGGTCGAGTGAGGTATCGCTGTGAAGGATACGTGAGGGGGCATCCGCTTGGACTAGTGTGACGTGGAACTGACGTCATTCTGTGCATGCGCAGTAGACAAAGTGTATGGAAATAGACGTTTTGGGGTCTAGGTGGACCACTAATGGTCCAATGGAGTTGAGTGAGGTATCAATGTAAAGCAGTCGTGAGGCAGCATCCGCTTGGACTAGTGAGTCGTCCGTGTTCGACATTCTGCGCATGCGCAGGCAGGGAATTATGGGAAAAGGGTATGGAAACAGACGTTTTGGGGTCGAGGTGAGCCCCTAGTGAGCCGATGGAGTCTTATGAGGTATCGTTGTGAAGCATTCGTGAAGGAGCATCAGCCTGGACAAGTGTGTCGTTCGTATTCAACAGTCTGCGCATGCGCAGACAGGGAATTGTGGGAAAAGGGCATTGGAAGGAACGTTTTGGGGTCTAGGTGGGCCACTAATGGTCTGATTGAGCCGAATGAGGTATCAATGTGATACATACGTGAGGGCGCATCCGCCTGGGTGGATGGGTGTTAGGAATATCGTCATTCTACGCATGCGGAGGCAGGCCGTAGTATGGAAATAGACATTTCGAGGCCGATATGGACCACTATCGGTCCGAATGTGTCTAGGGAAGTGTTATTTTGTAGCACTCGGGGTGTAGACCACGACTTAAAGGGATGTCCACGTCACCTGTGACGTCACTGGTGACGTCATCAGTGAGAGTAGTAACGAGCGGGAGATTCGGAGGTGCGATGGAGTGCATTTGAAGTATATAACGGCCTATTTTTCCATCCAACTACCTGGTAGAGTTACCTGTGAGTGTGAGTGTATGCGCGCGTGTGTGTGAGTGAGTGAGTGAGTGAGTGAGTGAGTGAGTGAGTGAGTGAGTGAGTGAGTGAGTGAGTGAGTGAGTGTGAGTGAGGGAGGGAGGGAGTGAGTGAGTGAGTGAGTGCACAACGCCCGCGTCCCCAACGCCCGTCTTAACGCATGGACGCACTAACGACGGTGAGTGAGTGGGTGAGTGAGTGAGTGAGTGGGATGCTACTGGACTAATGTATCGTCCGTTTTCATCGTTTTGCGCATGCGCAGTCTGGCCGTCGTATAGAAAGCAGGCATTCCGGGGATTCGTGGAGGTTTGTTGAGTGGTTGACCATCCCTGATCAAATGGACCGTGTGGGGTATCAGTGTGAAGCTCTCGTAGGAAAAGTGGAAATTGCCCCTCATTTGTGGGGCGCTCACTTCCGGTTGTGTGGGGCGCTGCCCCCAGCCAATCAGAAGCGAGTGTTTTGATCAGGTGCATTATGGGACATATCCCAGAGGGCGGCGTCTGCCTTCTGGTTCAAGATGGCGGCACGTCCGGTATCGAAAACTGACCATTTTGTCGGAATGTGGTCATCTGATGTCGAAAACTGGACCTTGTATGGGTCCCGCCTAATTTGGTGTAGAGCTGGACCACTATTGGTCCGAATGCGTGCTGTGGGGTGTCATCTTGTAGTTCTCAGGGTGCAGACCACGATTTGAGGGATGTTGACGTCATCTGTGATGTCATTGGTGACGTCATCATTAGGAGTAGTAGCCAAAGCTACGAGCTCTGAGCTCCACAAGCTTTGAGCGCCAAGAGGTCCGATCTACACCCCGAGTGCTACAAAATAACACTTCCCTTGACACATTTGGGCCAATAGTGGTCCATATCGGCCTCAAAATGTCTATTTCCATACTACGGCCTGCTTGCGCATGCGCAGAATGACGATATTCCTAACACCCATCCACCCAGGCGGATGCGCCCTCACGTATGCATCACATTGATACCTCAGTCGACTCAATCAGACCAATAGTGGCCCACCTAGATCCCAAAACGTTCCTTCCAATGCACTTTTCCCACAATTCCCTGTTGAACACGAACGACACACTTGTCCAGGCGGATGCTCCTTCACGAATGCTTCACAACGATACCTCATAAGACTCCATCGGCTCACTAGGGGCTCACCTCGACCCCAAAACGTCTATTTCCATACCCTTTTCCCATAATTCCCTGCCTGCGCATGCGCAGAATGTCGAACACGGACGACTCGCTAGTCCAAGCGGATGCTGCCTCACGACTGCTTTACATTGATACCTCACTCAACTCCATTGGACAATTAGTGGTCCACCTAGACCCCAAAACGTCTATTTCCATACACTTTGTCTACTGCGCATGCGCAGAATGACGTCAGTTCCACGTCAAACTAGTCCAGGCGGATGCCCCCTCACGTATCCTTCACAACGATACCTCAGTCGACCACATCGGACGACTAGGGGCCCACCTCGACCGCAAAATGTCTATTTCCATGCCCTTTTCCCACAGTTCCCTCTCTGCGCATGCGCAGAATTTTGACAACGGCCGAGGCACTAGTCCAGGCGGATGCCCCCTCACATATGCTTCACATTGATACCTCATACGGCTCCACAGGACCACTAGTGGCACAGCCAGACCCCAAAACGTCTATTTCCATACCCTTTTCCCAAAATTCCCTGTTTGCGCATGCGCAGAATGTGGACAACGACCGAGACACTAGTTCACGCGGATGCGCCATCACATAGGCTTCACAGTGATACCTCACTCGACTCCATCGGCCCATTAGGGGCTCCCCTAGATCCCAAAGCGTCTATTTCCATAACCTTGGTCTACTGCGCATGCGCAAGATGACGATAATCCAACTCCACGCCCACTCCGTCGGATGCTCCCTCACATAGGCTTCACATTGATACCTCATGCGACCCAATCGGACCATTAGTGGCTCCTAGACCCCAAAACGTTTATTTCCATACCCTTTGTCCACCGCGCATGCCCAGAATGAAGACATTTCAACCCCACACCCAGCCCATCAGATGCCCCTTCACGAATGCTTCACATTGATACCTCACACGACCCGATCGGACCATGCAGCGTATTTGAAGCCTGGACTACTTTTTCTCCGCGGAGGCTTTTTTTCCGCGACCGCATCACCACCAGACATGACCGCATCACCGCGGAGGAATACAAGGTGAAAGGTTGTCAGACCTATAGTGGTCAAAACTTGGCACACAGCCAATGCTGATGTAATCTATAACCTTGAGCTGGTGGCGCCCCCTGTCGGACGCTCCACGGGAATCAAGAGTTACCCCTCAAGTTTAAGTGCAAAGAGGGCAATGTTACCTTTTTTAGCATTTCTATACTACTCACTATAATTAAATATATGAAATATCCCAAAATGATTATTTTGTTGTTCCAAAACAAAGTTCGATTATTGCGACTGTATTTACGCCATTTTCCTCATATAAAATACACGGTTATCTTCTGTTAATAAATTCACAGTGTCTCGTTGATTCCATGGGCTAAAATGAGGAGAGGCAACGTGACTTTGCTCGGTCCTTCCCCCTCCCGCATCCCCCCATCCCACATCATCACCCCAGACCAATACGCTGAATTATATCACTGGGAAGATATACCAACGTTGATTTGAAAATGCCGCTGTATGCATGTATGCGTTGAAAGCAAAGTTCCTGTAATATCCCAATATTAATACCTTCCACTCCTTATTAATTATGACATATACACAATCCATTTCTGCACGTATAACTGGGTGTGTGCTCGCGATATTTATAGTCACCAAATCTGTTTGAGAACGAACACTATGTATCCGCATATATTATGGTAAGTCTTAAGATGAACCTAAGATGTCTTAAGATGAAGTCTAATATAAAACATTTGGAATGCCTTAAATATAAAGAAGGCCATACTGTACTCCACATCAAGTTTTCTCTCGTATTCAAAGTTTCTTGAACTGGTTACATCCTAGAACACCTTTACTCGGCAAAACAGGTCAGATCTACAACTTATCTGGACGTTTGGGCCCTTCGTGCTGATTTCCGCTCATATTTGGTGATTAACGGTAGATATGGATAGCTAAACCGCGGTATCGTCTGCGCGTCACCGATAATGCCGATAAGAGACACACACGTCCTGCCTCACGAACATTTCTCTCTACCGCTCTCTCGGCCCTTGACATCAAAGACCGACCGCTGAGATATAATCGGTGATTTATTTATTTGTCACCACTAACGGAAACACATTTGGGGCACCTAAACGCTGATTTTTACAAACGTCACCAGTATAATCAGTTTAAGGGGACGATAACACTGGTGACATTAAGGAAAATCAGCAGTATGGGTTAGTGTCAAAACGGAACGCACAATACCGCTAGTGGTGACGTTTTCTTGAAATCATCGATTGCGCCGAAACAAGACCAGTAGGAAAACGGGTCAAGTTACTGGTGATTTTTTGGCACTTTGTCACCACAGCTTGTTCACAGTGTCAAGGTGTCAGACATTGAAACACTCCATTGCATGCTGCAAACCTTTGGGGATTAAGACGTCACGATCATGTCACTACTGCACAGCTGAATTTAAAATAACTGGAAAATAGAGCAATGCCTTTATACAACCGTATACTGTGATTTAAGTAAAGAACTGGTTATTTAAAAGAGAAATCCAACGGACTAGGAGAAAAATTGCTTAAAATTTGGAGTAAAATGCTGTTGCAGTTGCAGAGATATTGCAGTTTAAACTTCAAATCTGTGATTTAGAGATTTACTCGAAGGAACTTTACGATGGAATATTTCCAGTCATGACTGACCTCTTTGAAAATTGAAATATTGATGATGATGCACACTGTGAATGTTATTTTTTTTGAAAATTCATTTATTTTCACAAATATTGCCATCATAGCAACAGGGTACCAAGGTCTTTATTTTGGAAATTCAATGGGTTACGCAATTTTAATCGCCGAATATGAAGTAACAGAGGCCTAAACGACGCAGATTCATTGAAAAATGTATCTGTTTAAGTATTAAAAATAAAACGCTTAAAATACTGGTTGCTATGTTAACCATATTACGGAACTACTAACAACTAAGTCTTGAAGAGTGCCATTCAATTATCAGTAAACAAAATGTTAATGGGAAGCAACATAATAAAAATCACAAGCTAACGAGAAAAGAGGATATGGTATTATATGTCCATCTAATTATCTCTGATCAACAAAACCCATTTGCACACCAAATTTGTACCAGATCCCAATACTCATCGAAGGGCCATATCTCAGGAACCAATAAGAATATTTCTATGAAACAAAGTTTAAATTGTTCAGAAAAAAATCAATAATAGTTGATGGACAGGTACACATACTGAGATCCTAATTTGTTTAATATGTTCTTTTCCCCCCATATTACAAGCCAATCAGTCTCTCCGTCAAAAACTAAAATAGACTGGCGAGCTCTTCTGTTTTTTTTTAAACTCACTTTACCGGTATATTATTGGCACAGTATTCGATATGCGTGTATATACCAAGTGTGTTGGATTCGCAAAAATGGCAGACGTCATACTATAATGCCAGACTTCTGTATTTGTGTGCGTGTGTTTGTTTATTAGTTCTCTATGCGCTCCTAAATCACTGGAAGGTTGAAAATGGTTTCAAACCCTGATGACGTATTATATCTCTCTCAATCATGTGATGAATTGTGTATTCATCCATTTGCATGACACGTGACCACTTATCCAGAAATCTAACATCACTTATGTAACCCGAAACCAATTAAATTGTCATTATCAACGCAAAGTACATGTGCCGCAAGGCGTGAAGTCCATACGCTTTTTATCGGTTAAAAGGATCGATGGTTAGAGGGGATGTGCTGGTCACGCCCAAATTGTGTTTTCCTATGTTGGATGGATAGATTGATAGATAGATAGTTTATATAATTGTTTTTGTAGAAATATATGATAAATCAGGTAAACTCATTGGAAAATGTAAATGTATGCAGAGGATGTATGTAGTATGGCCACGATAGCTGAACACACGCGTAAGGTCAGACAATGAGTAGCTAGCAGTAGTTCAATTTTGGTTTCTTGTATTATACATACATATACGATATGCCATTTAATGTGTGTGGAGAGCCTTGTGTGGTTGATGTACACGTACGTTGAGGTTGTATTTTGTTCAAGCATTCAAGCACCAGATTCCATATTTTGTAGTTAGGCGTCGTCCAAATTGTGTTTCTATAATATAGCATATCATACCCTGAATAAACAGTCGACCAAGGGGAATATCATGGTTCAAGTTTCCTACAACGTTGGCAGCACCTCAACACCGGGAGGAGTTATTTTAGAATTAAATACAGCTAAACATGATAACTGTTAGTTAGCTTAACTATTGTATGTCTCTTTTAGCCCAGTTCTCTTGAGTCACATTTAGGACTAATGGTCTGCCTAGCTGTGACTATCTGGACATATTCCGAGGAACAGTTCTTTTAGTTTTTTTATTCGGTTGTGTAAAGTTCCTTTACACCATTGCACCATTAGTTGCATTTAAATCAGCTTAATGTGTAAATTGAAAGAACAGTTTGTCGAAGTATGTTTTCATTTCCATTATTATATGTATGTATGTTTGTAAGTTAATTATGCCGTATGATAAATGTAGCATTGTCATCATTGTTAAAACAAATTTGGGTTTATTCGTGTGGCCATGTACGTAGTGTAACCAATAGAAAAAGACAAACAAATCGTCTATAAAAAACACACAATTTGTTACTGAAGAGTCATCGGTTTAGCAAAATTATATTCTACAACTCACGCATTTACTACAGTGTTTGTGGTTTCATTTACTATATTTACAGCTCGCGTCCGAGTGCATATACAACAAATACTGACTGTCTCTTTGAGAAATATGTTTGTATGCAAGCATATTCACACATGCGGCAAAGATAAGTTCACAATATTACATTTCTACAAGATTACTTCAACTACATCGGTACAGCGATGGTTGCACATTCACGAAAATGATTTTATCTCCCGCTTTCTTCCTTCAGTGTATATCCTGTTTAAGACGATTATGCTGTGAGTCGATTACCATACGGTACTGCACAGTTTCGATTATATTCTAACACTGTCAGACATAGGGTTGGGAAAACCACTGTGTTTTGCTACAATTACACTGCACTAAATACATGTAATATAGCACATAATTTTCCGAGTTCGATGGAGAAATAGAAAGGTTATGAATATTTTTGTAAAATTAGGAATTTTGGGAAAGTTTGGGACGTTAGGTAACATTTTACTTCATTTCTCTGATCTGGAACAGATATTCTGGTTTTGTCAAGAACAAAGCTGTAACCTGAGAAATGATTCACACTTGAAGCGATTCCGCCGTATAACAATATAGTTGTGAAGAAGTTTTCTTCGAACGAACGAGTAAAAAGAAATATATCTGACTTATTATAAGAAATGTGATCGATATATCTCAGAAAACCTCCACATTTGTATGCAATCATACCAAACCAAACACGATACATAACATGATACATAATTTGCTCATATTCATGGAGAAATCGAAAGAATATGAATATTTTATGTAAAATTCAGAATTCTGGAGAACTTGGGGGGGGGGGGGAGATTGAAAGCTATTTGGCTGACACTAGACAAGATATTTCGATCTTGTGCCTAGCAAACGTTAGCCGGGTCGGTGTTATATGCCACATAGTTATATGCTGATGGCACGATTCGTGTGGCAAGACATCCCAGACTGATGCGTTTTTCCTGGGATGGAAAAAGTAAAAACTGATAACTTTCTCAATTAATTTTTCTTTGTTTAGTAAATGAAAGTCATGTAATAAATGGGAACGATGGCCCCACTATTTCGTCGGGCTGAGATATAATCTTCAGGCAGCACATCTGTATTGCCTGCCTCTATAGATATAATTAATAACTTATGCTATGACCAATGGCCTAGCTTTGGGCGGCAATGACATTTCCCAATCGCCAAAATTGGTTATGTAACTCAGAGCAAATGTCAGATGATCTCGATGTATGATTTAAACCGCAACTGTTATTTATATCAGGACACAGATAATAAACGACAGATGCATTATTATTATACCATTCCTGTGCCAGTAAAACAACGCTGACAGAGCAAAATAACCTCCTGTAAAACAGTAATTCCCATTAGATTAATGAACCGTGGATATGGCATATGGACGCGGACCTCATCATTGGGGAAACCTAGTAGTCAAACACGAGTTTACTATCATGTACATATAGGGCTTCTCCGCCAAGGCAGAAAGTAGTTAGTGTCCATTCTTCGTGTAAGGACCACGAAGGAATGCATACAATATCAAAGCCTGAGAACACCAACAGGATATATCATGTAAATAAAAGTGTGGACAATATATCCTTACAGGTATCGACAATAATTATATATAGTTCTGATAACATTCACGGTACAAACCCCACTAGATCGACAGTGATAAGGATATTTCCTGGTCTTTTGTGTTCAATCCAAGGATGAGATATTCTCATCGTTTGGCGAAGCTGTATTCAAGCCCATCAAATGACTAGATATCACTAGGGATATTGCACAGAGAAAGTAAATCATAACAAAGTCATAGAACAGAAGACAAACGAATCACAGTGTTTGTATTGGAGGTCAAACGTTGAAGAGATGAGAGCATATAGTGACGCTCAAGATCATCGTCCGTATGGGGAAAATGAAATATAGGATTGCTGCAGATTCGTTGAACTGGTATTTTAGCGAATATTTGCTAATGAACTCAATCAATATCGACTTAGTCTACTTAAAAGTTTTTCTCTGAGGCTACCACGAACACAGTGACAATCTTCGTCAAAAGAAAGAATGAAAAATCTTGTATTTTAATTATCGTGAACAATTCCTGAAAATTCAATTTTGTGTGAGGGGGATTCTAGTTAATATAGATTGAGTAATTTCCAACCAGTCGCCTTGCAATTGGATGTTCTGAAAAAAAAAATCGCCCTGCCAAGTTATTTCACAAAATCTAAATTCCACCGAACTCTTAGCTTTTTAGAATTAAAGAAATTTGGAAAATCCAAATTTGGCCAATCTCTTCATATTACGGGTCAATCTATAATCTATATAACTAGAATATTCAAATTTGGGAAATTGTCAAAATCTGACAAACTAACGTTCAACAAAATTAATTCCCTGAAACTGGTGATTGAAAATATGAGTTTTGAAATCCAAAGTGGGCATTTCATTCCTGCAGGTTACCTCGCTGAATAGATCTGTGCACTTTGGACGTATATTGCACAAAGATATTATAGATTGTTTTTTTTATCGAAATGTTAACTTTTCTGCAACTGGTTCAAGGGCAGAATAATATTGCTTATATCGTAATATATCCTGCTGAATAACACGAATCCAAGCCAAATTAAAAACCTTTTTGAAAAAGAACGTCGTACGTTTGGGCGAGGATTCGGCCTTCTTGGGGTGCGGTTAAATATTAACTGTGGGATAAGTTCCCGATAACAATAAAGCACAAGATTTTGTTTCGAATATATACACCTAAATTTGTTTCGAATAATATGGTTGTTCGAGATCAAGGTAAGGGAATGACTAACAGATGATTAACTGACGGTTTAAAACGACGTCAAACTGTCAGGCATAAGTAAGAAAATGTGCTGTTCACGGAAACATCAAAGGACATCTAGACAATGAATGCAGAAAGTAACTAAAAATATAGCTGCCCACCTTGGAAGTAAAATAATCTTCTCTCAGACAGTTTGATTAGCAATGATGGCAATATGTTCATGTCCACCTTTGTTAAAGTTGGTGATCAATGGAGGTAATCAGTCATTCTTAATCTTCAGTGAAGCTGAATTCACAATCATTGCATACGCAGATATGACGGATCAATCTTATTGTATTGTATGAAATCAGAGACCCGGCTGCCAGTGATTTAGCCCACAGATAAAGGCAATACTTACAATGTATCCGATGGATTGGATTATCATCCATTTGTTTGAATATTTACCTGGATCGGCGGCCCAGTTTTGTCGAACTCAGAAACATGAGATATTCCTTAAAGTGGGCATTGACTAACCGAACTGTTTAAGTAAGTATTGCCTTTGCAGAAAATGTGGTCTCTGATATCTGGCCTCCAGGGCGGTGGAACTGATAGCACCGTTAGAGAAAAAAGACGTCTGCGCCGTCATGGTAAGGTACCATCTGGTCTCCAGGATAGCACATTTGCAGAACATACGTGTTCTCCGTCATAGTATGATAGTACCATCTGGTCTCCAGGATGGCACATTTACAGAACATACATGTTCTCCGTCATAGTATGGTAGTACCATCTGGTCTCCAGGATGGCACATTTACAGAACATACGTGTTCTCCGTCATAGTATGGTAGTACCATCTGGTCTCCAGGATGGCACATTTACAGAACATACGTGTTCTCCGTCATAGTATGGTAGTACCATCTGGTCTCCAGCATGGCACATTTACAGAACATACATGTTCTCCGTCATAGTATGGTAGTACCATCTGGTCTCCAGGATGGCACATTTACAGAACATACGTGTTCTCCGTCATAGTATGGTAGTACCATCTGGCCTCCAGGATGGCACATTTACAGAACATACATGTTCTCCGTCATAGTATGGTAGTACCATCTGGTATCCAGGATGGCACATTTACAGAACATACGTGTTCTCCGTCATAGTATGGTAGTACCATCTGGTCTCCAGGATGGCCATTTACAGAACAGGCATATTCTCCGTCATAGTATGATAGTACCATCTGGTCTCCAGGATGGCACATTTACAGAACATACATGTTCTCCGTCATAGTATGGTAGTACCATCTGGTCTCCAGGATGGCACATTTACAGAACATACATGTTCTCCGTCATAGTATGGTAGTACCATCTGGTCTCCAGGATGGCACATTTACAGAACAGGCATGTTCTCCATCATAGTATGGTAGTACCATCTGGTCTCCAGGATGGCACATTTACAGAACATACATGTTCTCCGTCATAGTATGGTAGTACCATCTGGTCTCCAGGATGGCACATTTACAGAACAGGCATGTTCTCCGTCATAGTATGGTAGTATCATCTGGTCTCCAGGATGGCACATTTACAGAACAGGCATATTCTCCGTCATAGTATGGTAGTATCATCTGGTCTCCAGGATGGCACATTTACAGAACAGGCATGTTCTCCGTCATAGTATGGTAGTACCATCTGGTCTCCAGGATGGCACATTTACAGAACATACATGTTCTCCGTCATAGTATGGTAGTACCATCTGGTCTCCAGGATAGCACATTTACAGAACATACATGTTCTCCGTCATAGTATGGTAGTACCATCTGGTCTTCAGGATGGCACATTTACAGAACATACATGTTCTCCGTCATAGTATGGTAGTATCATCTGGTCTCCAGGGTAGCACATTTACAGAACATAAATGTTCTCCGTCATAGTATGGTAGTACCATCTGGTCTCCAGGATGGCACATTTACAGAACATACATGTTCTCCGTCATAGTATGGTAGTACCATCTGGTCTCCAGGATAGCACATTTACAGAACATACATGTTCTCCGTGATAGTATGGTAGCACCATCTGGTCTCCAGGATAGCACATTTACAGAACATACATGTTCTCCGTCGTAGTATGGTAGTACCATCTGGTCTCCAGGATAGCACATTTACAGAACATACATGTTCTCCGTCATAGTATGGTAGTACCATCTGGTCTCCAGGATGGCACATTTACAGAACACACGTGTTCTCCGTCATAGTATGGTAGTACCATCTGGTCTCCAGGATAGCACATTTACAGAACATACATGTTCTCCGTCGTGGTATGGTAGTACCATCTGGTCTCCAGGATGGCACATTTACAGAACATACATGTTCTCCGTCATGGTATGGTAGTACCATCTGGTCTCCAGGGCGGTGGAACTGATGGCACCGTTACAGAAAAATGACTTGTTCTCCGTCATAGTAAGATACCATCTTTTATCCAGGACGGTGACATTGACGTTACCTTTACAGAACAGACGTGTTCTCCACCACGGTATAGTACCATCTGGTTTCCAGAACGGTGGCATTGATAGTACCATTACAAAACAGGAGGCACGAGAGGTGCTACAACCCCCTCCAACCCCTTAGCAGTCCAGCCCAAGCAACATATCGTGTCATGGTATATACATACCAAATTTGAAAAGAATCCGATAAAAGGTTCTCAAGTTATTGACCGGAAATGCATATAGGATTTTACCACCAGGTGGGCCACCTATTGGCGAAATTGGTCGAAATTCAATCCCAGTCGATACCTCATGGCATGGTATATGCATGCCATATTTGAGGAGAATCCGCTGAACTGTTATAAAGTTATTTCCGGGAAACGAATTTCAAACGGGCGAACAGATGGATGCACTGACATACAGACGGACGGACGGATGGACAGTCGGAATCCAGTATAAGTTGGAGGTAGTGTTTGAGCATTCACCCAAACCGGAAGTGACGTCACACACACACTTGCGCAGACCCACCAAACCACGTGAATGTTAGTCCAGGTGGATGCTCCCCCACCTAGGATTCACATGGATACCTCACTCGACACAATAGGCCCATGAGGAGCCCACCTAGACCCCAAAAACGTCTATTTCCATACCCTTTGGCTACCGCGCATGCGCAGAATGACCCTATTTCTACCCCACATCCACGCCATCAGATGCTCCATTACATAGGCTTCACATGGATACCTCACACGACCCATTCAAACCGTGAATAGCCCATCTCTAACCCAAACACACCCACACACACCCCCAAAACTGCCTGCTTTCTCTACTACGGCCAGGCTGCGCATGCGCAGACTATTGACAACGTACGAACCATTAGTGTAGTCAAGTGCTCCTGCATGAGAGCTTCAAAATAAGACCTCATATGATATCATTGGACCACCAGGGACTCACCTAGTCTCCAACATCTCCACCCCGTATGGATTTATACATACATTGGGCTTATATCCCAGTATATGGGTCTATATGGGTCTTTATTAATTGACTGTGTATGTTATTACTCGAATACAGTGTAAAACGGCCTGTCCACACGTCATGTCGAACTCGACTTGTATTGGCCGAGTTGTATTGGCCGAGTTGAAAGCTGTATTGGCCGGGTTGAATGTTGTATTGGCCGAGGTCAACGAGTGCAGCCGTAACTAGCAGTAAGGACCGACGACCGGAGAAACAGACGACAGCAGTGTTGTTTGTTCAGCGCGATGGCGAGCGCAGAGCGTGTTATTCAAGGGTTCGTGGGTGGAATTTTAGAGCTTGAGGAGATATGTGCAAACGATTTAAAACGATTTAAACCTGTTACAGATCAAGAAACGGATGCTGCCACTCAAGCTCGGAAAAACAAGAACACGGCCAGTAAATGTCAATTAATAAAAATATTATGAATCGATTGTTTTCGTATAGCCTTAGTATTGAGCTTCGGGTCGCCGTATTGGCCCTCGGCCTGCGGCCTCGGGCCAATACGGCGACCCTCAGGTCAATACAAAGGCAATACGAAAACAATCGATTAATAACATATAATATGGGGCTATAGACAGACCTCGAACTTTTTTCAAAAATTTCACCGTTTCGTGCCGGGCCACTTCCTATCATGTTTGTCTTGACGAGACTAAGAAAACAAATCCAAACAACCATACCGCGAATGTATAGAAGTAGGTTTCCCAGTGGGACAAACATTGGTCCTATACCCCCAGTATGGGACTATATGGGTCTCCCTGAACTTTTTTCAAAAATTTCAACGATTCGCTCCGCGACACTTCCTATCATGTTTGTCTTGACGAGACTAAGAAAAAAAATCCAAACAACCATACCGCAAATGTCTAGAAGTAGGTTTCCCAGGATGGTCCTATACCCCTCATACTCCATATAGGCATTTTCCCGTAATTTAGGATAAAATCCGTGTTCCGCATTTTTTCAGGAAAAATTTTACATACACCCACCCTGGAACTAGGGGGAGATAACTCTATTGAGAGGCAAGCCCCGTTAAGCCCGGCGACCTATATACCCCCCATACCCCATATAGGCATTTTCCCGGATTTTTCGATAAAGTCCGTGTTCCGGGGTTTTTTTTCAGGAAAAATTTTACATGCACCCACCCATGACTGGATGCCCCTTCACATAGGGTTCACATGGATACCTCATACAACTCCATCGGCCCATTAGGGACTCCCCGAGATCCCAAAACGTCTATTTTCATACCCTTTGGCCACCGCGCATGCGCAGAATGCCGATATTTCAATCCCACACCCAGCCCATCAGATGCCCCTTCACGAATGCTTCACTTTGATACCTCCCTCGACCCCATTGGACCATTAGGGGCTCCCCTAGATCCCAAAACGTCTATTTCCATACCCTTTGGCCACCGCGCATGCGCAGAATGCCGATATTTCAATCCCACACCCAGCCCATCAGATGCCCCTTCATGAATGCTTCACTTTGATACCTCAGTCGACCCAATCGGACAATGCAGCGTATTTCCAGTCTAGGGACTCGAGGAATTCGAGGTCAAAAGTCATGTGACCTTGCCTTCGCAGCCGAGGTCAAAATACTCGCTTCTGATTGGCTGTCAAAGCAAAAATTGGAACTCTTCTGTGTTTGGAGGTAGCTTTTTTCCTCAATATGCAAATTTCTGAGATCAAAGGTCAAGGGACATCAATTCCCCCTCTCCCTACTACTCACGTACATGTACAAACATATTGACAAACAGGACTTCACAATGAATCATACAGATACATGTACACCAATACACATCCAACATACAAGACGCTCAATATAAAATATACATACATTAAAACTTACACATAAAACAGAATACATGTAGAATAAAAAAAGATTAAAAAAGTATACTGAGGACCTCGTGTTTTGTATTGTACTTAATTATTCACCAAACTGCGAGACTCCATACAATTATAGACATAAGTAGCCAGTTTTCTTGTAATGTTTGGGTGGCAGCACGACATCAAATGATTGAATAATTCATCATCATTCAGATTATTAATATCATATATCAATTGGACTTCTTCTTTCAGTGTACTACGTTGTTGATTATATAAGTCACATGTTAGGATGAAGTGCTTTACTTTTTCCGCATATCCGTTCAGATCTGGGGATCCTTGTACCATATCTACCCCTTTCGATCCTCAAGTCATGGGCACTGATTCGCAGTCGAATAAGAGCAGATCTGTGTTTCTTGCTTTCAATTGCCATAATGTTACTTTCAAAACTTAGATTTTTTTTAAACGTACAGAAGGTTTCTAACTTACGAGAATTGGTTTGTTCTGCATTGCCTATTTGAAATTTGGCAACACAATATATCAACAGCATATAGGTATTCCATTGGGTACTAATTGTGCACCCCTGTTGGCTGACCTGTATCTGTTCTCTTATGAATATGATTATATGCAGGCGCTTTAAAAAACCGGTCAATCCACTTTCAAAAACCGGTCAATCCAAAGCCCTTTCATTCTCATTCACCAAACGCTATATAGACGATCTCCTCGCTGTGGATAATCGCTATATAAATGACGCAGCAAAGGATATATATCCACCTTCACTGGATTTGAAGAAAACTACAGATAGCCCTACCAGCACATCATATTTAGAGCTATATCTTTATAAAAATGAATCGACTTTCGACATCGTAAACTATCCCTTTCTGGACAGTAATATTCCAGTGCGACCTGGATACGGCGTATACATATCACGCCTAGTAGCATTTGCTAGATCCTGTGTTAAATGTGACGATTTTAATCAACGTCACAAAACATTGTTGCAGAATCTTACAAAACAGGGTTATACCACCAAGCGCCTCGACCCAAAGTTTCTCAAATTTGGTGATACATATCGCATGCTGATAGCAAAATGCGAGCGTAGCGTGCAAGATCTATGGCGGTACGTTTTGTAACTTGTGTCTAATTCCGCTTAATCCGGGGCTAGGGGTCGTATGAATCCACTTCAAGATCCTCATGTGAACAGTCACAATCAAAGCGTGACTGAGATACAGGATACTCTAGATAACAACTTTACAACGAAAGTCGTATGGATTAAAAATACCGATCAGCGATACGGATTTGATATTTTCTTAACATCATGATGTCTTTTTGGCATCATTGAAAACTGTTGACCGCTTCTCTCTTGCAGGAAACTTGCCTAGTTTTATGTATACTATGAATTATTCTTTTAATATTGTGACTGTTACCAGCAAGTTCTGAGCTGACCTACTTTTGATGAGATTTTTGGTGATTTTTGATGAAAATCACTGGTGATTCTGACTTGGGCTGTGCCCATCTTAATATAGGCAGGATTTAAACTTGTGGCGGGGGTGGGGGGGGGATTTCCAAGAGTTCAGTGCATGTCGGAGTCCTAATTACTACCCTACTTCGTACGTCCTGTGACGTTAGTCACACTACCATGTTCTTTTAATATTGTAACGGTTAACCGTTTGTGATTGGACTGTTCGAATCGGAGGGGGGTGTGTTACCGCTGGAAGGATGGAAAAGCCAGTTCGGGAGCGCCAGTGGTTGGAAATGCATTCCCCCGTATTTCTCGCTTATCAGAGCGAGATAGGTGTTGCCCTTTATGTGGAACATTCTTTACGAATTATGGATTGGGATGTCATTCCCATTTATGGACTATGAACTGTAATTTCGCTGTGAAGGCGATTTTCCGGGTTTCGCAACGTCTCCGGGGGGGTAGAGAAGGGCGCCGGCTATATAAGCTCGTGCAGACATTGGGAGCGTGTTCAGACCAGAAAGACAGGGCTGGAGGAAGCACGTCCAGTACAGTACAAGTCCAGACATACAGATCACAGATTACACAGTCAAGAAAGCTACAGAACACAGATCCCACAAGAAGGATATGTGTATTTATCACACATTAAAGAAAGATACACAGAGCACAGACAACACAGGAAAAGACAAGGCACAGCACAGACAGACTTCTTCCCCCGAGAAACGCCGATAGACGGTGGAATTGGAGAAATCTGCGACCGGGTCGCCGAGGGTCGCAGAAGGTCGCAGAAATCTGCGACCGGGTCGCAGAAGGTCGCAGAAGCTTGCGACCAGGTCGCAGAGGGTCGCCAACGACAGTTGACATACAGTAATGATGTTTCATCGGTACCAGATGAAATGGTAATACAATATATACCCAAGTAATTGTCCTGGCGGTCACGGAGAGTGAGTGGTGCGTGGTACTTACCTGAGAGATCGTCGTGAAGTTGTGTAGTCACATGCCGTGGCTATAGACGGGTCGCAGCAGCCGTAAGGGTTGAGACGCCGGGCTATATTTACCTGTGCGGGAAGCAGACTGGTGAGCTGACAAGTTAGGGTCAGGCTCCGACGACTGGGGGTGAAGAACACGCCGGGTTGCCACGTCTCTGGAGAGAGCGTCACCGCCGTTACGTTCCAACGACTGGGGGTTGTCTCTGGGGAGAACGTTATATCCTTAACATTCCAACGACGGGGTGCCATCCCTGGAGAGAGCGTTACACCCGCAACGTTCCAACGACGGAGGAAGAGAAGGGCCAGCAGCCAGGCCGCCCTTATCCCCAGAAGAGAAGGGCCAGCAGCCAGGCCGCCCTTATCGCGCATAGACATAAAGCACTATATTAACCATAAAGCTATATGCATACACTCTCCTATATATATTACTGCCATATAACATCAAGCTTAAACTGCACACATTCTCTTCTATTATCCACATATACACCAGGGGTACGTATCCGTTATCTTTATATGCCCACACTCTCTCAGGGGTACGTATCCGTTAACCTTATATGCACACACCAAGTGTACGTATCCGTTAACCTTATATGCACACACCAAGTGTACGTATCCGTTAACCTTATATGCACACACCAAGTGTACGTATCCGTTAACTTTATATGCACACACCCTCTCATATCACGTGTATATATACATCAAGTTTATTTGCATACACTCTCCTAGTGTCTGTACATATATGTAAATATCATAACGTTACATCTCCTTAGACATTCTGTCTAAGCCACGCGGTTCTACGCTATCAATTGTAACCGCGTATACTATTTGTGCAGAATATACCATAATAGACCTTTACATTAGCGTCAGTCATCCTTATAGGGTTGTGATCATCTCTTCGAGCCCCGGATCTCTACTAGTGAAGGGGTTAACGACGGTGACGGCCAAAATGCGAGTGGGCAATCCCGGTTATTGATTCGTTTTCTCGTAAACACCACGACTGGTCCTGCTATTACACGTTACACGGAGAAAACTGGTGGCAGCGGTGGGATCTGGCCTGATCTACAGCAGAAGAGAACAACCGACTACTAGAGATGACCGACAACCACGTCCTGCTGACAACTCCATTACCCATGAGTTCCCTAGCAACACCGAGGCGTACGAACATAGCGGGCCTACGAGCTATCCTACAGGGGAGAGAGCGATTGAGGACGGGGTTACCTGGTTCAGCGACATTGGCGACGACAGAAGGCGTGAGTCCGGTGGGAGCACCGTCCGAGCTGTCAACGCCCGCCATCGTCGAGACCGAGACCTCGTCGACCCTCCGAATGCTACTAGAGGGCCTCAAAAGCTTACAGGCAGAGATGCAGACGATGCGGGCGACCTTCAATCAGACGACGATGGGAGCCCCAGCGCACACGTCCACGCCCAGGGCCGACGAGGGTAATACCAGAACCCCCATAGACCAGCCTGTCCGGGAACAGACGATTTGCGACCGGGTCGCAGAAGCTGGCGACCGGGTCGCAGAAGGCCGCGACCGGATCGCAGAGGGTCGCAGAAGGGCACCATTCAGCGGCTGATACCAGTGGGGGAGCCACAGTCACGACCATCCCCGTTTCCCGTAAGACGTTGGTTAAGGCTTCGACCTACGATGGAAGTACGCCCTGGAGAGATCACCTGGTACATTTTGAATATTGCGCAGCCTTAAACCAGTGGACGCTGGAAGAGAAGGGACAGCACTTGGCCGTATCCCTGCGGGGGCCAGCACAACAGGTTCTCTCTAGTCTGAAGATGAAACCAGGGGAGGCAAATTTCACCTGCCTACGTGATGCCTTGGAGAGACGCTTCGCTCCACCTAACCAAACAGAGCTGTATAAGTCCAAGCTGAAGTCAAGGCGACGACTGAGGGGAGAAGATCTACCCGAACTGGGCCAAGCTCTGGTGAGACTCAGCCAGATGGCCTACCCCGACGCCGGTGATGAGGTCCAAGACACCCTGGCCCGTGACCAGTTCTTCGAGGCAATTGGAGAAGACCTACGGTTTAAAGTCTGGCAGTGCCGGCCGAAGTCCCTAGACGAGGCTGTGCATGCAGCAGTAGAAGTAGAGGCCTTCCAAGACACCCAGCGTCGACATCCCGACCCCACGGCAAGAGCCGCTGCAGGAGAAGACATCCCGGCTGACGTTCCTGAGGATGATGAGGACGCGCAGGCCCGACTTCGAGCAGAGATTGCTACCCTGATGAAAGAATTTAAGAGGCGCTTCCCGGGACGGGGACACTCAAGTTCAAGGCGGGGGCAGAGGGCGGGATGACAACCACGACGGGGATGTTGGAGGTGCGGAGAAGACGGCCATTTTAGGGCGGCGTGCCCTAGACGTTCACCCTCTCCGCCCCCGAAACAATCGTCCGGGTCCGGGAACCCACCAAAGCCCCAGGGGCCGAAGCCTGCGCTTCATAATCAGGGAGAAGCAGGGATATACCTACCCGCGTCTATCGGGCCGGTGAAGGTGATGTGCTGTGTGGACTCCGGAGCATCTATCTCCTTGATCAGCCGCCGGATATGGGAACAGCTTGACCCAGATGTCAAACCAGTCCTTCGAGACTCCCGGTACCAGTCCATCAAGGTAGCTGACGGGTCCCATATGCCTTTACTCGGAGAGGGAGACTTCAGGATATCGATCCGAGGGACGGTGTGGAAGCACACGCTGGTTGTGGGAGATCTGTCCATCGACGCCATCTTGGGGTACGACTTCCTGTATCGCCACAGCTGTATACTTGACGCAAGAGGGCATCGATTGAAGCTGGGAGGCAAGTACCTGCAATGCGAGGTTGTAGGAAGTTTTGATTGTTATTGTTTGGCCCTGGCTGAGACCATCACCATACCGCCTAGAACCCAGATGCTTGCCCCGGCCAGGGTGGAAGACGCACCGCCGGGAGAAATTGGACTAGTAGATGGGGAGCTCGCATTTACCGAGAAGACCGGCCTAGTCCTGGCGAGAACACTTTCTCGAGTTGCATCTGATGGTAGTGTGCCTATTCGTATGCTGAACGCTTCCGATGAGTCCACAGTCATTCACGCTGGTACCTTCTGTGGTAGTATGTCCACACTGGGTGATGTTCCGGAAGAACCTACAGAGCCGAGGGCGCGGACGACGACCCTGCCAGCATATATGCAGCCTCTGTTGGAGAAGTCCAAGGACGACCTGAATGCAGCCCAGTTGAGGGAAGTTGCACAAATGCTGAGTCGACACGCTGATTTGTTTGCGGCCGAGGACGATGACCTTGGACGTACGACCAGGGTGCAACATCAAATCAAGACGGGGAATGCACCCCCGATTCGTATTCCACCTAGAAGACCGCCCCTTCATGCCCGATGGGAGATCGACAAGCAGGTTGACGAGATGTTACAACGAGGTGTGGTCGAGCCCTCCGAGGGACCGGGGTCGGCCCCTGTCGTCCTGGTGAAGAAGAGGGACGGTAAATCTCGATTCTGCGTCGATTATCGGGCCCTGAATGACGTCACAGAGAAAGACGCATATCCTCTGCCGAGGATCGATGACAGTCTTGACGCACTGAAGGGGGCACAGTGGTGGTCTACCCTCGACTTGATGTCCGGATACTGGCAAGTTGAATTGGCGCCTGAAGATCGATGCAAGTCCGCGTTTTCTACCCGGAAAGGCCTTTACCAGTTCCGCGTTATGCCGTTCGGGCTGTGCAACGCCCCTGGAACCTTCGAGCGCCTAATGGAAGCGGTATTGGCCGCTCTGCACTACAAGACATGCCTCATTTATCTCGACGATATCATCGTGTTCGGGAAGACGTTTACCGAGATGCTGGCCAACTTGGAGGTGGTGTTCCAGAGACTACAGCTTCACGGGCTTAAGTTGAAACCCTCCAAGTGTGTCATTGGCGCCCGAAAAGTCACCTACCTGGGACACGTCGTGTCCGGCGCAGGTATCGAGGCGGAACCGGAGAAAGTCCAGGCTGTGAGAGACTGGCCCCACCCCAGTCTCCCAGACCGAGGTACGGAGTTTCCTCGGATTGTGTAGCTATTATCGGAGGTTCGTCAAAGACTTTGCGACCGTGGCAGCGCCCCTCCATCAACTTACCCAGAAGGAGAAGAGCTTCGTGTGGACCGACAATTGTCAGGTCGCATTTGAGACCCTGGAGGAGAAGATGATAGCGGCCATGCCTGACATGTCTAAACCGTTTATCCTGGACACGGATGCCAGCGGTTGGGGCATCGGAGCCGTTTTGTCCCAAGAAGTCGACAGACAGGAGAGGGTGGTGGCCTATGGCAGCAGGGTACTCACCAAGGCTGAGAAGGCATACTGCGTGACCAGGCGCGAACTCCTGGCGGTGGTCCACTTCGTTAAGTCGTTGCGGCACTACCTCTACGGGAAGAAGTTCCTACTGCGCACCGACCACGGGTCCTTGAGGTGGCTCATGAGATTCAAAGAGCCGGAGGGCCAACTCGCAAGGTGGATCCAAGCTCTGTCGACCTATCAATTTGACATCGTCCACCGACCGGGCCGTAAGCATCAGAATGCTGACGCGATGAGCAGACGTCCGTGCAAGCAGTGTGGTCGTTCCTCCGAGACCGAAGACGGAGGGACTGCGGCGGCCAGAGCTGTGACGGTAACTCCTCCTAACGATGACTTTGCAGCGGCCCAAGCTGCAGACCCCGAGCTACTTCCAGTGATTGAGTGGGTGAAGGTTGGCGCCAGACCTCGGTGGGACCTAGTCTGTCAATACAGTGGGGTGACGAAAGCGCTGTGGGGAGCCTATGACGCCTTGGCCCTAGAAGGCGACCTCCTGGTGCGACGTTGGTATGACGTGCGAGGCCGAGAGAAGGCTAAGTTACTGGTGGTCCCGAGGGCCCTTCGAAAGAGGATACTCCAGGAATGTCATGATAGCCCGACTGGAGGATACCTAGGTGTGTTCAAGACGTTGAAGAAGGTGCGACAAGCGTACACCTGGGTTGGCCTGCAGCGTGACGTTCGACAGTGGTGCCGGAGCTGCGACACGTGTAGTCCGAGGAAGCAGGCCGGGAAGAAACCCCGAGGACAGCACCGCGGGATGATGGCGGGATGCCCCGGAGAACGTATCGCCGTGGACTTGATGGGTCCTCTCTCCCTGACGACGAGAGGAAATCTGCATATTGTGGTCATCTGTGACTATTTCACGAAGTGGGTGGAGGCTGTTGCACTTCCGGACCAAGAAGCGGAGACGGTGGCCCAGGCTGTGATTGACTTGTACGTCAGCCGGTTCGGTGTCCCCTCCCTGATACACTCGGACCAGGGGCGGAACTTTGAGAGCAAAGTGTTCGAGGGGATGTGCCGGATCCTCGGCATGAAGAAGACGCGGACGACGGCGTACCATCCGCAGTCTAACGGGCAGGTTGAGAGGTTCAACAGGACTCTGGGTCAGATGCTTCATGCTAGTGCCGCCCGCCACCCCGACGATTGGGATGTGTATATTCCACTAACCCTGATGGCGTACCGTGCAGCCGCACACGAGACTACGGGGTATACGCCGAATATGATGACGTTTGGCCGCGAGGTGACTCTACCAGCTCACCTGACAGTTGGGGCTCCCCCGAGTGAGAGAACGGAGCCCGTGCCGTGGGTCGGGGACCTTCGTGACCACTTAGTCGATGTCCACGAGGATGCGAGGGAAAATAGTGGGAAGGCCCTGAGACGGCAGAAGCGCCTGTACAACCTGAGGGCCAAGGCGCAAAGATTCACCCCCGGGGACCAGGTCTATCTGCATGCCGTAGTGATCCGGCCAGGGCAGATCCGGAAACTTAGGGACCGGTGGCTGGGACCATTTGTGGTGGAGGCCGCTTTGTCGGACGTTACCTACCGGATCCGGAGTGACGACGGGAGGCGACAGGTCGTCCATGTTGACCGGGTCAAACCATGTTATCCGCGGCTGGACGTGGAAGGTGACGATACACCATCGGAGAGCGGCAGTGACGACGGCGGCGACCAGCAGGGGCCGGAAACGGCTTACGCAGAGCCTTACGCCGTGACCCACCCGGTAGCCGTGCAGCCACCCATAGGCCAGCCCCAGACGAGCCGGAGTGGACGCGTCATCCGGCAGCCGGCCTGGCAGCCCGAATTTGAGTTGGAACCGCGGGGAACGCCGGATAGCGAGTTGGAAGACGAGCCCGAGGAAGTGGCCGAGGGTGAGGCAGCCCCCACACACTACGACGACCCGCGGACGGCGAGTGGTGAAGCCTCGCAGGTTGCACGACTACGTGCTGGCGTCCCAGCCCGTGTACCGTAAGAGGGGGAAGCCCGACCCCTCCAACTGAGCGTGCAGCCCAGTGGACCTAATGTCGTGGGGCGGCTCTGCTAGCCGCCCATGTAATTCTGTGAAGGAAATCTGTTGGACCTGATGTCGTGGTGGCCCGGACAGACCGCCGGAGGGCGGCCACCTGGTAATTTCGCCGGCCCTGATGGCCCGTAATTGGCGAGCCGTTTCGTAGAGAGTAGTTCGAACTGTACAACTGGAACTGTAACGCCACCCTGGACGGAGGGATCCGTACGGCCATGACGGGGACGTCATGATTTGGAAAGGCGGGGGCAGTGTAACGGTTAACCGTTTGTGTATAGGACTGTTCGAATCAGAGGGGGGCGTGTCACCGCTGGAAGGGTGGAAGAGCCCGTGATGGAAGAGCCAGTGGTCGGAAATGCATTCCCCCGTATTTCTCGCTTACTAGAGCGAGATAGGTGTTGCCCTTTACGTGGAACATTCTTTACGAATTATGGATTGGGATGTCATTCTCATTTATGGACTATGAACTGTAATTTCGCTGTGAAGGCGATTTTTCGTGTTTGGCGAAACGTCTCCGGTTGGCGGAGAGTGGCACAGGCTATATAAACTCGTGCAACTTTACATGTGTGGGCAGACCAGAAAGACAGGGCTAGAGAAAGCACGTCCAGGTACAGCCTGTAACTTTCGATTTCGGCGCAATTTACGGTTGGGCCGTAAATGCAGTGTTTTGGCCTGGGGGTCTAAAAGCTTGTAAACTCCTGTAGTTAGTGTAACCTGTAAAAACACGCCAATCCAATGAGAATTTGCCAGCTCGCATTTTCGGTGTGGAAACGTGTTTGTGGTTATACTATAGTTTAGGAAACACGACAGCGTGGCGTGTCTAAGATAGTTGTGGGGTATTCTATAATACTGTAATGAGACATGGTTTTGCCCGTAGCACATTCTGGCAATTTGCATGGTCTGACTTCGGTATAGAATAAGGCTTTTAGGTCTATACCAGTAGGTTGATAATTTCGACACTGTTTTGCTGAGCTAATCCCGCGGCACTGGGACTAAAGTCGCAATATTTATGTGTCGATCTTGTTGATCGTGAAGCGGTATATGACGATAGATAGGGATTCCCTCCACCCCCAGGAATATGCAACTGCACTAAATACAGAGATAAACTAGAGGTTCCGCTTTGACCCTTGAGTTGCCGCTCCGGCATGAAGCCTATGCTGGTTGTTTTTTGAGCAAAAACATACGTCTCCCCCCAACCTCCCACCTTGCCTTGAATGGGCACATAATTTAAGGGAAAGTGCTATAAAATGAATGTAACAATAAGTATCTTAAACAAAGCTGCGTATCTAAAAATATTAATTGCAAAGAAGCGATTTTCATTGTATATACATGTACAAGTAGATGAACGGTTGGACGGACACCGGACACGGATGAATGCATGCACACATACACTAAAACCTGATCAAATGCGGGGGCTATCCCAATGAAGCTTCCATCCAAGTTTGGTGAAATTCCATCCAATAGTTCTCAAGATATCTTGCAGACAAAGCCTGTATATACAAGTACAAGCAGATGGACGGACGGACGGACACCGGACGAACGCATGCACACACACCAAAACCTAGTCAAATGAGGGGGCTATCCCAATGAAGCTTCCATCCAAGTTTGGTGAAATTCTGTCTAGTAGTTCTCCAGATATCTTGCAGACAAGCCCTGTATATACATGTACAAGTAGATGGACGGACGGACGGACACCGGACATGGATGAATGCACGCACACACACCAAAACCTAATCAAATGAGGGGGCTATCCCACTGTAGCTTCCATCCAAGTGGAGTGAGATTCCGTCCAGTAGTTCTCAAGATATCTTGCAGACAAGGCCTGTATATACATGTACAAGTAGATGGACGGACGGACGGACACCGGACACGGATGAATGCACGCACATACACCAAAACCTAATCAAATGAGGGGGCTATCCCAATGAAGCTTTCATCCAAGTTTGGTGAAATTCTGTCCAGTAGTTCTCCAGATATCTTGCAGACAAGCCCTGTATATACATGTACAAGTAGATGGACGGACGGACGGACACCGGACATGAACGAATGCACGCACACACACCAAAACATAATCAAATGAGGGGGGCTATCCCACTGAAGCTTCCATTCAAGTGTGGTGAAATTCCGTCCAGTAGTTCTCAAGATATCTTGCAGACAAGGCCTGTATATACATGTACAAGTAGATGGACGGACGGACAGACACCGGACACGGATGAACGCATGCACACAAACCAAAACCTAGTCAAATGAGGGGGCTATCCCAATGAAGCTTTCATCCAAGTTTGGTGAAATTCCATCTAGTAGTTCTCCAGATATCTTGCAGGTAAGCCCTGTATATACATGTACAAGTAGATGGACGGACGGACGGACACCGGACACGGATGAATGCACCCACATACACCAAAACCTAATCAAATGAGGGGGCTATCCCAATGAAGCTTCCATCCAAGTTTGGTGAAATTCCGTCCAGTAGTTCTCCAGATATCTTGCAGACAAGCCCTGTATATACATGTACAAGTAGATGGACGGACGGACGGACACCGGACATGGATGAATGCACGCACACACACCAAAATCTAATCAAATGAGGGGGCTATCCCACTAAAGCTTCCATCCAAGTGGGGTGAAATTCCGTCCAGTAGTTCTCAAGATATCTTGCAGACAAGGCCTGTATATACATGTACAAGTAGATGGACGGACGGACGGACACCGGACACGGATGAATGCACGCACATACACCAAAACCTAATCAAATGAGGGGGCTATCCCAATGAAGCTTCCATCCAAGTTTGGTGAAATTCCATCCAGCAGTTCTCAAGATATCTTGCAGACACGGCAAGGGGACGGACAGACATCCATCCAGGCAGACAGACATCCATCCAGACAGACAGACAGACAGACAGACGGACAGACAGACAGACAGACAGACAGCACAAACACTAGATGTCTCCCCCCAACATAGTTGGGGGAGACATAATAAGCCAAGCTTCCCCCTGCCAGAATCCAACGACGTATCGTGTAGCCTGTTAATTCGGCGCAGACGGCCGTGCAACGCTGTACGGGACGAAAACGGTCGCAGCTATTACAGCCGGGCGGTGCGGTCAAGGCACAGAGCGGGCAAGCTGTTTTCGTCGAGAAACGTCGGTAAACTGGGCCGGCGCTCCGGTTGCAAGGAAGGTCGCAGACAGTTGCACAGACGGCGTATAGCTGGCAAAAGACAAGTTACAGACATAGATCACACAGTAAAGAAAGGTACAGATACAGTAAAGAAAGACACAGAATACAGAGCACACAAGAAAGACATACCGATCACAGATTATCAACAATACAAGCAAATCAAGACACACAGATTATAAACAGTACAGTAAAAGTCCAGATATACAGATCACAGATTACAGATCACAGTACAGTAGTATACAAGGCATAGACTACAGCCCATACAGAGAAGACAAGCCAAGATACAAGGTACAGCACAGACAGACTTCTCCTCCCGAGAAACGCCGATAAACGGTGAAATTGGACAGATCTGCGGCCAGGTCGCAGAAGGTCGCAGAAATCTGCGACCGGGTCGCAGAAAAATCTGCGACCGGGTCGCAGAAGGTCGCAGAAGCTTGCGACCAGGTCGCAGGGGGTCGCCAACGACAGTTGACAGACAGTCGTGATGTTTCATTGGTACCAGATGAAATGGTAATACAATATATACCCAAGTAAATGTCCTGACGGGCACGGAAAGCGAGCTGTACGTGATACTTACCTGAGAGATCGTCGTGAAGTTGTGTAGTCACAGGCCGTGTTTATAGACGGGTCGCAGCAGCCGTGAGGGTTGAGACGCCGGGCTATACTTACCTGTGCGGGAAGCAGACTGGTGAGCTGACAAGTTAGGGTCAGGCTCCGACGACTGGGGGTGAAGAACACGCCGGGTTGCCACGTCTCTGGAGAGAGCGTCACCGCCGTGACGTTCCAACGACTGGGGGCTGTCTCTGGAGAGAGCGTTACCGCGTAACGTTCCAACGGGCCGTGACGTTTCAGCGACTTGGTGCCATATCTGGAGAGAGCGTCACTGCCGTGACGTTCCAACGCCTGAGGGTATATATATATTGGGGAGAACGTTACCGCCGTAACGTTCCAACGGGCCTTGACGTTTCAACGACTGGGTGTCGTATCTGGAGAGAGCGTTATATCCTTAACGTTCCAACGACGGGGTGCCATCCCTGGAGAGAGCGTTACATCCGTAACGTTCCAACGACGGAGGAAGAGAAGGGCCAGCAGCCAGGCCGCCCTTATACCCAGAAGAGAAGGGCCAGCAGCCAGGCCGCCCTTATCGCGTACAGATATAAAGCACTATATTAACTATAAAGCTATATGCATACACTCCCCATATATATTATTGATATATAACATCAAGCTTAACTGCACACACTCTCTTCTATTGGCCACATATACATCAATGGTACGTATCCGTTAACCTTATATGCACACACTCTCTCACCTCAAGGGTACGTATCCGTTAACCTTATATGCACACACCGGGTGTGTGTGTCCGTTAACTTTATGTGCACACACCCTCTCACATCACGTGTATATATACATCAAGTTTATTTGCATACACTCTCCTAGTGTCTGTACATATATGTAAATATCCTAACGTTACATCTCCTTAGACACTCTGTCTAAGTCACGCGGTTCTACGCTATTATTTGTAACCTCGTATACTATTTGTGCAGAATATACCGTATAGACCTTTACATCAGCGTCAGTCATCCTTGTAGGGTTGTGATCATCTCTTCGATCCCCGGATCTTTACTAGTGAAGGGGCTAACTACGGTGACGGCCAGAATGCCAGTGGGCAATCCCGGTTATTGATTCGTTTTCTCGTAAACACCACGACTGGTCCTGCTCGTACACGTTACAATTCCCCACCATTTTTTTCGAGAAAAGACCGTCAGAAATAGGGTCATCTAGCCCGAAAACATTACGGCAAATTTCGGAGGTGGCCAATCAAACTAGCCCATTTTTGCCGATTAAAATATGAAAAGGTGGTTTAGATATGTTTGAGAGTCAAATATTATAGAAATATAAAAAATAAAAACGTTCGCCGGAAATCAAGTCCTGATAATAATCACACCCACAAACTTCAATGGAAGTTTGTGACCCACACAGTCGGTTTGCCTCCATCCACAGGGATAAATATCGTCTTTCGCTGTCTAGGTCGTCTTTAATAATGTTTATCTGTCTCCATTTTAGTGTCATATCACAACAAACACCTTGAATGTAGGGAAACTGACAAAGAAACCCTTCAGTCACAATTCCCTGGAGCCATTTCGAGAGAGAGACCGCCTGTGGCTAGCTGCGATTGCGACTCCATGTTTGGTACTTTCAGTTTTATTTTTGGCGATTTTAGGGGCTATAAGTAAATAGTAAATGCCGCTAAATAAAAGTATCAATGCTGTGGCAGACAACAACAACGAACACTGGAGCATGGTCCAACAGCGGGATATCAAAGTAGCCGTTGCTTACTGGCACTGCAAACCAGTCTCTCTCTCTCCCTTTGGGCGGCGAATATTTGAGCCCGATGGATTCAGAGAATTGTGACAGAAGGGTCTGTTTGCGCAATTTGACATCTTGCAAGGGAATTTTGTGATTTGCCCCTGTGGATGAAGACAAACCGACACATATCTCAAGATACCGCCATTTTCGCCGTCGATTCCTCAATAGCCAATGAAAAGCCTCTTTACATATCCAAATAGGCGGGGTTAGATATTACCCACAATACAATGAGTACAAATAAAAAAACATCGCATAACAAAAATAATCGAATCAAATAAAAAAAGGACATGTATGAAATTTTTGCTTATATTTGTAATTATTGAATATAAATTTAATCAGAATTGAATGAATATATGTTGGACTGGGTGAAAAAAATATATTATCGAATATTGCAACAGTTGGCCTGCCATAACCAATGCTCAAATAATTCCATCCTTACTCACTTGCGTTGATGCATTCATGGGTCTCGAGCACGGCCCATGTAGGTATTCTCGCCAGACAGATTTGCCATTCCGGCTTGTCCACTCTGATCATCTGCATATAAGGGTTGAGTTCGATTTTACATTTCCGTTGCCAGTAACAGTTGTTTGTTTCGGTTATTACGTCAGCTGTAGTACCGGTACAGTCTCCCTCAGACACCACGCCACATTGAGTTGTGTCGTTCCAGCCGACCTTGACCTTCGGTGTCATGATAACCTTTCCAGCTGAACAGGATATTCCAAGAGATCTTCTGTTTGGAGGCTCTATACATATTGTGTCGCCTGGCTTTCCTGTAAAATAAAGACCAAAATATTTTGAAAGAAAAGGATTTGCAAATAAAGTAACTTGAAATATGTTTACCTAGTTTATATCACAGGTCCTCAAATCAAGATTTTGGGGGTATAGGCGGTGTTATTACGGTGAAGTGTCGAAATATTGGGTCTCTATATATAACCTCGCTTTATATAACAAGCGCTGAATGAGCGCAAAGACCTCCGTCGAGGCAACAGGGTCAGTAGAGGAATAGTACATCACTGAATAACATAGGGCCGGATGCCAAGCTCAATTTTGCATTTGTTGACGTTAACTTCACCAATGGTAATTAACGTGAGATTGAGGGTTCCCCACTAGCATGTCCAGCTAGGGATGTGGAATTACAAGCGTCTAGTCCGTCATTCATAATCCAGCCGTCGTCCATTAGAGAATATCCGCGTCCATAATCCAAAGACCTATTCCATTTTCCACATAACACTATTAGCACCAAATTCAAAAAGACAATCATAGTATACATAAACATAGGCTTGTTTCCTGCAAGAGAGAAGCGGTCAACAGTTTTCAATGATGCCGGCAAGACATCATGATGTTCCAAAAATATCAAATCCGTATCGCTGATCAGTATTCTTAATCCATAATATTCGTTATAGAGTCGTCATCTAAAAAAAAAAGATGTATCTCAGTCACGCTTTGATTGTGACTGTTCATATGAGTACCATGAGGTCCCCGCAAATAATATTTCTTTGATTTCACGTGCTTGAAATATTGGGGTATGGAATAGAGTATATTGATGGAAAACCTGGAATACTGCTTGAGACATTAGGCCCCTTTCCACCCACACCTCCCCATGAGAGGACACCCCCACCCAAATCAACACGTTAGCGGCAGAAATGAGACCCTGTGTGCCTAGTTTTACCAACTTGCTTGTGATTTTATGCTATAGGCCCTACACATCAACACTTCGTATTTTGTATGTGTACAGTATAGCATCCTCTTTGACAGAATCCTCTACAAAACACATCTGATTTTACCGACACTCCGTTCCGATCTGTCTCAGCATCATGTGCTGATTCAATGAGCTCGGAATAATTTTGTATACTGGTGTTACAGGTCACCTTCACCATAATGTATCAATTACCATGGACTTGTACATGTATCACATTCATATTGAATGGTGATGGCTGATGGGAATATTGCCCATATGGAACAAATGGCTGGATTCCAGCGAATAAAAAGTTCACGTTAATCATAAACAACATACAATTAATAATACTATCAAATAATTATGTATATTCCGTGTCGACATCAATATAATACAGACAATATTATGACTGAATCAGGGTAACAGATATCCAAGGGTATATATGTCTACACTAAACTGAAGGAGATCCATGATGCGTATTATATTATGTTGTAAAACTTCACTTGCTAATCTCGATTATGTTGCTTATTGTGAAAATAAATGAAGTTATAAAAATAAATTTAGTATGATTGCCAATTACCCTCAAATTAGAAATATCTTCAGCAGCTAAAGTTAAGCCAATCATAACAATATATAACACCATGGTATTGTTGTAATATCACCCAGGTATTGATCTTTGGTTAAGAATGTAATGAGATACATATACCTGTTCTTTGTGTTATTCTGTATGCAGTTCATTCCGTATGTATTTTATACATGTACATATACCAGAAGTGGAATTGAAATTTGAATAAAATAATGAAAATATGTTCGGTTTTTACCTCTACTCAGGAAATGAAGTCTTTGTTTCTAGAAGCTAAATCATTTCAGACACATTCAAGTCCTCACCTGGTCAAGGGAGATAATTTTGTAAAAAAACAAAAAAAGTATAAATCCACACTGGCGCAGACCAGAAAGTTTTATGACCTTTGATGATATTTGTGGAGCATGCTGCAGGACTTCAACTTTCATGAATCTGATATTATCCACACAATCCCATTCTACATGATATTTTTGCCATAGCACCGATAAACTAGATCCCTTCATTTATGTGGTCTAGATCCAGGAGCTATTGGGGCTGCAGGTTTTGTAAAAGTTAGATCCAATTATTCTGAGAGAAAGAATGAAGTCCGGCATGGTTGTTTTAAGTTAAAACTGGGCATCCTTGAAAATGTCTGACCGATCGACACATGTATCACTCTGCCGGTCATCATTACATCCGTAATGTTTATTTCCTGAGGAATCAGCTGATATCCAATGTGGCTTGTGGCCAATCACTGACTCTGATTTTCACCACCCCTGTCATTCCACACCTTTCTGACACAGCTGAACCAATCAATAGTCTCTTTTGGTTTTTCCATTTCATCCAGTACATCCATTGTGTAACAGTCCTGTTGCATCTGATATCAGAAGTGCTAACCCTGCAAGTTGGAATCAATTGTATACATATTTAATATCAAAACTCACTTCATTGAAAATGTTGATGGCCTTCATTATATTTCATTCTTTCGTCATACACAACAAGATGAAATCCATCATACCAGTTCGCACCTTTAATACGTGTACTTAATAGAACTGGAGCCTGACCATGTTACAAGAATTTGCAAAAGTATGAAATGAGAACTGAGTACTATGAGAATAATCCAATCTATGAGTGATCAATAATATGAATTCTGAAGAACGATGATGGATCTTGACCACTGGTTGGATTGGAGTTCATGTTAGTGGCATGAGCATGATAATAATCCAGTCTATCATAATCTAGAACAGGGTTGTTTATATCAGTAACTTCTCTATGGAGCAATATTTTGACAAACGAAAATTACATCACAAGAGAGAATATGTATACTGTGTTTGAGGAATATTTCTGCCTCCCCAATGGAAGGCGAAATTTGAATGAATGGTCTGTGTTGTCAGTGTGTCTGATGCCCCCCTTGCAAAGACAAGAAAATTTTCTATGTAATTTATTATTTATTGATATATTTATTGATTTTCTTTTTGTCTAATTGTCTTCTGTTCAAGTCATTTGGCATTGGTAAGACCGGAAATGTATATTATGTTCTCCTTATTTCATCTAGTGATACTGTCTGTTTGGTTCCAGATCACGGGGCTGAACAAAGCATGTGAAATGTGATCGTATGGCAAATAAATGCCCAGTGGTATGTCCAGGGCTTAAAACTACCCCAAAAAAAATTGAGAAAGGTTCCATCCATGCTATCAGTCAAAAATCTCAATAATGTAGGCCTACATGTGGAATGTAGACACTCCTTTGTTTCAGCCTGTGATCCGATCCGAAACCATCACATACCTCAGTACATAGTGTACGTGTTTACTTTGTGTTAAGTACCAGTGAGAAGTAGAGTTATTCCTTAGAGTTTTGCGTGCCACTGGCACATGGATCAAGGATCAAGGATCAGAATAAATTTTCAGAATATTATCAGGGTTTAACAAGCAAATTATTCTTCATCAACAAGTGTCACAGCACACAATGTGGATGTCACTAAACTGTTAGGATAAATGAAAAGAAAAGTATATGTATATTATTTATCAGCTTTATTAAATAAGTTTACAGACTCACGCAGGTAGATCAATTTGGTGCTTCTGCAAAATCAAACCATTATTCAACTGCCAAATGCCAATATAAATAGCTCCCCCCCCACCGGAAATATAATTTATCAGCAAAATTTAGAATAACTGTTTTTAAACAACCAGGCTGGTGGATATCATCAACTGAAAGAAAACGAGTATCAGTAAAATCAGGGCATCGTCGATTGTGCTGTTGTCTTCCAGCGAGTCAGTCAGTTTAATATGCAACAACAACAACAACTTAGACTCTTTGGTTGGCTTCGACATAAGTCATCAGCCGAAATCGCATTGTCCGTCTCTACAAGCTGGAGGGCCGCCATGTTAAATCTCTCGGTGGATGGACAGGACCGGATAGCTCTGGTTTTGAGATTGAGGTGGAACCCGACTACAGAAGCAAGGCCCACTGCAATGCATTGCAATGGGGAACCCCATTATTTCAATTGTGTCCAAAGAAAAGTGCTTCAAGATTTCGTCGGGAACCATAACAATCCCTATTGGAAATACTATGAGTCGTGGGTTCCCCATATGACAATTATTTGGCGGGAGATTTCACGTTGCGCTCCTAGACCTCCGTCTGATCGACGGAGGTAAAAATATACCAAGGTGTGAACGCACTTTGGGTAAATCGGGAAATAAACGGTTTACCTTCAAACAAAATACATCAGCATATTCTAAAAGTGTCACTCTATATATTCCCGTCGTCAAATTAGTAAATTTGTGCATTTTTTTTACCTTTGCCGGGCGATTGATAATCCAACGTAACTGTCCATCCATCCCGGCACACGGAGATTATGGTGGGCTTCGTTCTCAATTCTGATTGGTCAGTCGCGAATGTCGCGACACGCCTCTGGAGAACCTTATATGGGATACCCATTCAACAGTCGAGGCGGGAAAATCAAATTTACAACTTTCTACAACTCCCAGAGGTGAGCTTATTTTGTCATGTCCCATAGTGAACCGGAGATAATTACGTAAAATTAAATGAGCAGGCATTGCCTATATTTATGTAACAGAAAGCATTAACATAAATGGATACTGGTAGTTTTTGATGCACGGTTACCACAGCCGATTCCAAAATTCTACTGTTGTAACAGTAATACTCCATCGTGACCAGACATTGCATTATAATAGTGAACAAGATATGTCTCACTATCATGCATAATCATTAGATGTCAATTTATTTCTTTATCATCTCCTGCTACAGATAATATGTTCATTGGCTCCAATGGTTGGTGTTTGAAGAACTTATCTTCATTTAACAGGGGTAGTAAGCTGTATTTCAGGGAGCCAAATCAATTAGATGGAAAAATATTTTAAATTGAGTGTTGCAATTGCTCTTGAGCTGTGCAATATCACAGAGGGTGGTTGAAATTTTATATACATGGGCCTACCTGTTACAGTTAAAGTATTTTCTCTGCTAAAATCATTGGGCCTGGTGTGCATGTGTGTGTGTGTTGGGGGGGGGGTCATCAGAAACTATTGGCCTGTGAACTTTGGTTCCTGCTGTTCACGGCATTTTTGAATAAATTGGTCATTAGTAGTATATAGCCATGATTTAAGGTCATATTTCGTAGTAGAAAAGCGCATTTCGGGCACTATTGACCCATGTGTATGAATATATTGTGAAGGGCCCAGCCAGTGGTACACTGGCCAAAAAGGGAGCAAGATGTCAGCAGAGCTGGTACCCACTGTTCAAAATACCACACAAAACATTCTCATATGCCACATTTACACCCAGCTGTGGACTACCTAAGAAAGGCACCAAAATCGGCCACTTAAATATTCGGCATATATTACCAAAACTAGATGAGGTTAAACTGTTATGCAATGATCTAGACATATTTGGCCTGACGGAAACATTCCTGTCATCATCTACTTTAGACAAACATCTGCATATTGAAGGATATAAATTGGAGAGACGAGATCGATTAGATAAAGGAGGAGGTGGTATTTTAGTATATATAACAGAAATCCTAAATCATGAAAGACGAGACGATCTAGAAACTGAAAATGAGGAAATAATTTGGATAGAAATCCACCCTCCACATAGTAAATCCTATTTAATAGCATTTGTATACCGACCACCTGACTCACAAGCTAGCTGGATTGACAAATTTGACAATATACTTGATAAGGCCTTCTCAGAGCAAAAGGAAATACTGTTGCTAGGAGATTTCAACTTTGACCTACTGAAAGAGAATAACTCAAAGTGGACTAGCTGTATTGACAACTATTGTCTAGAACAAATGATAAATGAACCTACCCGAATAACTGAGCACACATCCACATTGATAGACCACATTTACACAACAAACACAAATCACATTCATGAAACCAAAGTCCCTAAAATTGCTCTCAGTGATCATTACCCTATTTGCTTAGTTCTAAAATCTGGAATATGTCCAACAAAAACAGCTAAACAGGAACATAAAACAATTCACTACAGATGTATGAAACAGTTCAATGAACAAACATTCCTCAATGATCTAAAAAATCAACCATGGCATCTGCTGGAAAATGAAACTAATCCTGACATAGCCATATCCATTTGGACTAATTTACTTCATCAAATCATAGACCGTCATGCCCCTATTAAAGAACATCGTGTTCGATACAACACCACTCCCACTTGGATGACAGAGGACATAAAACAGGCCATGAGAAACAGGGACTTTTACCATTCACAAAAGGACAGGAAAAATGAACAACTATGGAGAAACAAAGTAAATTACCTTATACGAACAAATAAAAAACATAATATAGAGAATCAAATAGAGAAAGATGAATCTAGAAACATATGGAAAATTCTTCAAGAAATAAATCCAAAGGCTAAAACTTGTGCATCAGGCCCATCACATTTAACTGTTGATGGAAAAACCACTGACGATGACCAGGATATGGCTTCTTACCTAAACAACTACTTCACAAACTTATCAAAAACACTACATCAGCAATCAAACCCATCTGAACCAAATTTAGAAAAGTTAAAATCTTTTGTTAATACTAATATTCCCAATGATACTACATGTAATTACTCCATTCCATTCATATCCACAACAGCTGTCTATAATCATCTGAATGCATTAAACATTACAAAAGGTACAGGCACAGACAATCTATCCCCAAAATTTCTGAAACTTGCAGCTCCAATTATTACTGAATCACTAACCAAAATAATAAACCTAAGTATAGCCACAAACCAGTTTCCCACCGAATGGAAAATGGCAAAGGTAGTCCCAGTTCACAAGTCTGGCAATAAAACAATGCCAGAGAATTACAGGCCCATCTCTGTGTTGCCTACTGTATCAAAAATTCTAGAAAGACACGTTCATGACAGCTTGTACGAATATCTGACTACATATAATCTTCTTCATGAAGCTCAGTCAGGCTTCAGGCCCGGACGGTCAACCCAAACAACCTTGACTAAACTTACGGAAACCTGGCTCAAAGCCATTGACAACCAAGAAATAGTGGGTACCATCTGTGTTGACTTCAAAAAAGCATTTGATTTGGTTGATCACACGATCCTCCTAAAAAAGCTTGAATGCTACAAAATCTGTCCAACAGCCCTGAAATGGATGAAGTCGTACCTGATGGCTAGAAAACAGAAAGTATGTTTAAGAAATAAAACATCAGAGGCGGCCGAAGTACTGGCTGGTGTACCACAGGGATCAATATTGGGCCCTTTACTTTTTATTATTTATGTAAATGACCTTCTTGTTGAAAAAGATGTAACCTCTTCCACCATTGAACTTTTTGCTGATGATGCCACGATCACAAGCTCCAGTAAAACACTCAATGTTGTTGAGAATGTGTTAAATAATGATTTGGAATGGTTATATAAGTGGTGTACAGAAAACAGATTAATTATTCATCCTGTTAAGACTGTTTCAATGCTGATTACATGCCCTCAAAAGCTTGCCCATATGGAAAAAAAGGAACTAGAAATACGACTAAATGGCCACCCTATTCAAAATGTAAATACTGTTAAACTACTAGGAGTGACTGTGGATAGTGCTCTTACATGGGGACCACATTGTGAAACATTGTCAAAAAAGCTTTCATCCCTTATTGAACTTTTATTTAGAAATAGACATCTTTTATCTGTGAAAGCCAAATCCCTATTTTACACAGCATATATTCAGCCTCACATTGACTATTGTTCTACAATCTGGGGGAATGCCCCTGAATGTTACCTGGAAAGAATTCATAGACTTCAAAAAACGAGCAGCTCGTATCATACTCAATGTTAACCCTCTCACACCATCAGCATCTCTTTTCAAACAGCTAAATTGGATGACAATATATGAAAGAATATTTCTACAAAAAGTACTTCTAATTTACAAGAGCTTCAATTCTGATCAAAACTCTATTTCAAAATTCTTCCAGAAATCATCTGATGTTACAAACCGAACCCTACGATCAACCTGTACTGAAAATCTATACATACCACAATGCAGAACTGAGTACTTCAAGAGAAGCTTAAGCTATTCAGGAGCAGTACTCTGGAATAGTCTTCCACACGATATACGCAAATCGGAGTCTGTAAATTCTTTCAAGAAACATGTACATAATTTTGTAAATAGAGCCTAACGTGCTAGCTTACTGTGCCACAAATTGCCTGTTTTACTGTTTTATGTCCGTAGTTCTTTCGTTATAAATATGTAGAAATATGTGTGTGCGTGTATGAGTGCAAGTGAGTTATATATTTGATAATATATAACTTTTGTGTTTATCCAGAGGGCCTCAAGGGAGAACAGTCTTCGGACTGATTGTTGTAACCCTCGAAAAATAAAGAATTTATTATTATTATTATTATTATTGACCTTTTGCGCAATGCGCATTTCGTGGAGGTCACAAGGCGTGCATTGGGAGGTCAAGTGCACATGACTTTTGGCCTCGAATTCATCCGCGGTGATGCGGACTCGTGGTCATGCGAGTGAGGTGTCAAATGAAGCGCTCCTCCAGGGCCATCCAGTCATGGGTAGGTGCATCTAAAATTAGGATCTGTCCCCGAAAATATAAAAAGCGGAACACGGACTTTATCCCTAAAATATGAGAAACTCGCAAAAGGGCAAATATCGGTCCCCAGCTTATCGCGGCCTGCCTATCAAGTCATGGGTGGGTGTATGTAAAATGAGGATTTGTTCCCGAAAATATAAAAAGCCTTCTTGTAGCCTTCGGGGTGCAGACGACGATTTGAGGGATGTTCACGTCATCTGTGACGTCATCGGTAACGTCATCAGTAGGAGTAGTAGCCCAAGTGGGCATTTTGGGGGTGTGAAGGAAGGTGTTTTGGGGTAGAAATGGACCGTCGTTGGTCCGAATGCGTCGTTTGAAATGGCATCTTGTAGCAACGACCGCCAACGCCAAGCTCAACGCTTCAACGCCCTGGTGAATTAGCCCAAAAGCTCTGATTTCCATGGAATTATCACTAATTCATTGGCAATGCAGTGACGCCCGTCAACGTCCGTCGTTACGCCTTAACGCCCTAGCATAACGCCTTGACGCCATGATATAGACAGATGAGAGAAAAACAACAACACGGATGACAAATGAGAGAACAACAACAACAACAACTACAACACCAAGTTTTCATATAGTCTATTCTCCCCAATGTTACATCATACCCACGCTGGGGGAGCCGCGTTGGGTATGTTTACAATACAAGAAGACTCTTGTCTAATCAGAGGCTGCCATTTAGCGCTGTATCTGTTATATTCGTTCTGGCCCGTTAGATGTATTCTCGGCTGCTCTTGTCCAATCAGAAGCCGTGCTTAAGAAAGTCCCATCTTCGGCCATGTTCGCTCTCATCCGTTTGTTCTAATCGTCGTCGGGCAGTCCAGGATATTGTTCGGGCAGCATGTCCTGAAACAGTTGCTTACGCATTCTGATCGCATTTTCCAGGGCCTCGGTGGGTGGTAGCCCCATATCCTCTTCCACGTGACGCTTGGTCTTCATGATGGACCTGTGCGTGGGGTCGCCTTTCATTTCAAGCGGTAGTTAGGTATACTGTTCATAGATCGCCATGGCTGTTTTCCTGATGCAGGGGCGCATTTGGGTGTACGCCTGTTGTAAGTTATCCTGTCCGGCGTCCTCGATCGCTGCAGCGTGAGTATTGATAGCTGCTGTCACAATACGATCCCAGAAGGTAGGTTCTGCCTTACTTTCCTGGGATGTAGGCTGACTATCTGAGGTCAAGCTCTCCGTATCAGTAGATAGACTGTCAGCAATCTCGGTTTCGGTATCAGTCGATGGACTCTCAGCAGTCTCTGTATCAGCACCCGCCTCAACGGACTGCTCGGAGTCTTCAATCCCATGTATATTTTTCTGGTGTCGCATCATATCGTAATGTCTGGTGAACGTGCGTTCACACTCAGAACAAGTATAAGCCATGTTGATGGTTGAACGTCGACTGTGCGTGTTTTGGGAATACACTTGCTTTCATAGACAGTAACACCCGCCAACGCCCACTGTTACGTCTTATCGCCCTATCTGTACGCCTTAACGCTCGTCGCAACGCCTTAACACCCATCTCAACGCCTTAGCACACTTTCTTAACGCTATGATGCGTTCGAACAAATGTTTCTTTTGTGCTATTGCTCTGACATACGCCTCTTTGCATTTCATGCCCGAGGTTTTCAACATCGACGCTGTTTTGTTCGATTTCCATATGAACCGCATCCTTATCCAACAATTTCATATGTGTCACGTGGTCGACATACTGCTGAGGTAAAGCCCGTCCTGGTCTGGGTGCCAATCTGTTATGAGCTAAAATTGCGGCTTCCTGTTTCGAATAACCTTTGTGTTGAAACTTGTTTTCTGTGGCCCTCAACGTCTCGCCCATCTCGACGTCCATACTTCCTTTGAACAAATCCTTCCATAGCCTCGAGTTTACATTATGTTCATTCCCTTGTACTTGTTCGGGTTGGTCCTTCACGGTTGGGTGATATTCCGGGACTGATGGTATGAAGCGGACCCGCTGTATGGGGGTGGGTTGCTGCTGCTGGACGGGTGCTGCCAGGAGTGGACTCGGCGGATGGCGTAGGGGTATATGATGTTGCGGTGATCCCTCACCGGGTAACAGGTGGGTCGTCAGTCGGCGATCTTCGGGGGTACGGGCTTTTAAATCTACGAACAGGTAGCCGTACGGACGACTTGTCGCCCATTGAAACGCTTGCATGAAATGGTCGATGTTCTGAGGATAAATTCGACTACCAGCACGGATTTGTGCTCTGTCAATGGGATTGGAAAACAACACAAAGTATTGGCAGTTCAAGGCAATATATCTGGAAGCCTTCCCTTGAGGAAAGAGATTCTGGGTCAAATCGATGACGGACAGATTCCGATGATGGGATCCTTTATTAAACAAGTCGGCGACGTTTGAATTGTCCTTGGCCGCACTCATCAGATCATCTAGCACTACCACGTTGGTCTGCTCGGGGGCAAAGTAATACGGTTCGTTTATGTCGTGAGGAATCCCTGGGATGAAGCTCACATTCTGTAACCCGGTAGTTTCGTAGGCGGGCTGCCATTGGCTATACCACCAAACAACACGTGCCGGAGCTGGGGCTGCCACACCTTCCTCTAAGAACGTCATCACCCAGGACGTCTTTCCACATGCCGTAGGGCCGCTCACCGTCTTCGTATAGGGATGCTCTACTGTTCTTGTTGGACCTATAGCGGGACTCGGCGGTGTCTCTTGGTTGTGTTTGCGTTGAATGTGCCTGAGCATACTATCGCTCCGAGAGAAGGTTCTCTGACAGAAGGTACACGTACACGATATGTTCATCAGTCGGCCAATACACATGGACTGATGAGGGACACATGTTCATTCCTATATTTTCAGACACCACCACCAACACCACCGCATACCAGTTCTACCACCACCACATACTACCACCACCAACAACAACAACAACACCATCACCACCACCACCACCACCACACCACCACCACACGCCACCACCACCACCACCACCACTACCACATACCACTGTTACCACCACCACACACCACTATTACCACCACCACCACCGCCACCACCACCACACACCACTATTATCACCACCACACACCATACACCACCACCACTACCAGACACCACCACCACCGGGCGTTGACGCCCCTCAACGCCCGGTGGTGGGGGCGGTGGTAGCTCCCGTGGGGCGGAGCTCTTGGATGAGTGAGTGTGAGTGAGTGAATGAGTGATTGACTGAGGCGTGCGCAACACCCTTGAGTCGTCCCAACGCAGCGGGCGTGCACAACACCCTTGAGTCGTCCCAACGCATGTCTTAACGCATGGACGCACTAACGACGGTGATTAAGTGAGCGAGTGAGTGAGTGAGTGAATGAGTGAGTGAGTGAGTGAGTGAGTGAGCGAGCGAGCGAGTGAGTGAGTCTCCCGGTTCCGGTCACGTGAGAGTAAACTTGGAAAAACCCGGATGTAAGATGAGGACCCGGATGTAAAACCACCGTTCCCACGGAAGTGGCCTTTGAGCTGCGCTACTCGGAAGTGACGTCATCGTACGCAGGCACACACACACACATACCTGGTGCACCCTGTACTATATAGCCCGTAGGACGTAGGGTACACCAGGGTGTGGGTGCACCAGGTATGTGGTCACTTCGTCCCAGGGATTCCTCACGACATAAACGAACTATATTACTTTGACCCCGAGCAGACCAACGCGGTAGTGCTAGATGATCTGATGAGTGCGGCCAAGGACAATTCACATGTCGCCGACTTGTCTACTAAAGGATCCCATCATCGGAATCCGTCCGTCATCTATTTGACCCACAATCTCTTTCCTCAAGAGAAGGCGTCCAGATATCTTGCCTTGAACTGCCAATACTTTGTGTTGTTCTCCAATCCCATTGACAGAGCACAAATCCGTGTGTTTGGTAGTCGAATTTATCCTCAGAACATCGACCATTTCATGCAGGCGTTTCCAAGCGGCGACAAGTCGTCCGTACGGCTATCTGTTAGTAGATTTAAAAGCCCATACCCCCGACCCACCTGACCCGGCGAGGGATCACCGCAACGTCATATACTCCTACACAATTCACCGAGTCCACACCTGGCAGCATCCGTCCAGCAGCAGAAACCCACCCCTATACAGCGGGTCCGCTTCATACCATCAGTCCCGGAATATCATCCAACCGTGAAGGACCAACCCGAACCCGTACAAGGGAATGAACATTATTTGAACTCGATTTGTTCAAAGAAAGTATGGACGCCGAGATGGGCGAGACGTTGAAGGTTACAGGAAACACAGGTTTCAACACAAAGGGTATTCGAAAAAGAAACCGCAATTTTAGCCCATAACAGATTGGCACCCAGACTACAACGGGCTTCACGTCAGCAGTATGTCGACCTCGTAACACATATGAAATTGTTGGATAAGGATGCGGTTCATATGGAAATCGAAAAAACAGCGTCGATGTTGAAAACCTCGAGCACGAACTGGAAAGCGGCGTATGTCAAAGCAATAGCACAAAAGAAACATTTGTTCGAACGCATCAGTAAACGACGTTAAAGCGTTAAGAATGTGTGCTAAGGCGTTGAGATGGGTGTTAAGGCGTTGAAACGAGCATAAAGGCGTACAGATAGGGGGTTAAGGCGTAACAGCGGGCGTTGGCGGGCATTACTGTCTACGAAAGCAAGTGTATTCTCAAAACACGCACAGTCGACGTTCAACCATCAACATGGCTTATACTTGTTCTGAGTGTGAACGCACGTTCACCAGACATTACGATATGATGCGACACCAGAAAAATATACATGGGATTGAAGACTCCGAAGAGTCCGTTGAGGCGGGTGCTGATACAGAGACTGCTGAGAGTCCATCGACTGATACCGAAACCGAGATTGCTGACAGTCTATCTACTGATACGGAGAGCTTGACCTCAGATAGTCAGCCTACATCCAAGAAAAGTGAGGCAGAAACTACCTTCTGGGATCGTATTGTGACAGCAGCTATCAATAGTCATGCTGCAGGTCGCGGTCGCCGGACAGGATAACTTACAACAGGCGTACACCCAAATGCGCCCCTGCATCAGGAAAACAGTCATGGCGATCTATGAACAGCATACCCTACTACCGCTTGAAATGAAAGGCGACCCAACAGATCCATCATGAAGACCAAGCGTCACTTGGAAGAGGATATGGGGCTACCACCCACCGAGGCCCTGGAAAATGCGATTAGAATGCGCAAACAACTGTTTCAGGACATGCTGCCCGAACAATATCCTTGACTGCGATTAGAACAAGGAGAGAGAGAGAGAGGATTAAGGTTTAACGTCGCATTCAGGCGATTAGAACAAACGCATGAGAGCGAACATGGCGGAAGATGGGACTTTCTTAAGGACGGCTTCTGATTGGACAAGAGCAGCCGGGAATACATCTAAGGGGCCAGAACTAATATAACAGATACAGCGCCAAATGACAGCCTCTGATTGGACAACAGTCTTCTTGAATTGTAAACATACCCAACGCATCTCCCCCAGCGTGGGAATGATGTAACATTGGGGAAAATAAACTATATGAAAACTTGCTGTCATCCTTGTTGTTGTTGTTGTTTTTCTCTCATCTGTCTATATCATGGTGTCAAGGCGTTATGCTAGGGCGTTAAAGCGTAACGACGGGCGTTGACGGGCGTCACTGCATTTTCAATGAATTAGTGACAATTCCATGAAAATCGGAGCTTTAGGGCTAATTCACCAGGGCGTTGAAGCGCTGAGCTTGGCGTAGGCGGTCGTTGCTACAAGATGCCACTTCACATGACGCATTCGGACCAATAATGGTCCATTTCTACCCCAAAACACCTTCCTTCACACCCCCAAAATGCCCACTTTGGCTACTACTCCTACTGATGATATTACCGATGACGTCACAGATGACGTGAACATCCCTCAAATCGTGGTCTGCATCCCGAAGGCTACAAGATGACACTCCACACGACGCATTCAGACCAATATTGGTCCATCTCTACACCAAATACCTTCTTTCACTTCACCAAAATGCCCACTTTCGATACTACTCGTTCTGATGACGTCACCGATGACGTCACAGATGCTGTGGACAGCCCTCAAATCGGGGTCTACACCCCGAGATCTACAAAATGACACCCCCTTCGACACATTCGGACCAATAGTGATCCATCTCTACACCAAATACCTTCCTTCGCTGCCCCAAAATGACCGCTTTCGCTACTACTCCTACTGATGACGTCATCGATGACATCACAGATGCTGTGGACAGCCCTCAAATCGGGGTCTACACCCCGAGATCTACAAAATGACACCCCCTTCGACACATTCGGACCAATAGTGATCCATCTCTACACCAAATACCTTCCTTCGCTGCCCCAAAATGACCGCTTTCGCTACTACTCCTACTGATGACGTCATCGATGACGTCACAGATGCTGTGGACAGCCCTCAAATCGGGGTCTACACCCCGAGAGCTACAAAATGACGCCTCACCCGACACATTCGAACCAATAACGGTCCATCTCTACCCCAAACACACCTTCACGCAACACCAAAATGACCACTTTACTTACTACACCCAACTGCGCATGCGCAGATTGACGCGACTTGCACTAAAAAACACGCCGTTCTGACTCTACCACAAAAAAAAAGCTTCACTTTGACACCTGCTACGACCCATTTGGATCAATAGTGGTCCGTCTCTACACCAAACACACCCCCCGCACCCCAAAATGCCTGCTTTCTATATAACGGCCAAACTGCGCATGCGCAGAATATTAAAAACGGAATATACATTAGTCCAGTCGGATGCTCCTTCACAAGAGCTTCGAGATAAGGCTTCTTACGACACCATAGGACCACTAGGGGCTCACCTATACCCCAAAACGTCCACCCAGTATGGACTTATCCACTGAGCCAGTAGGCCTATGGGCCTATATACAGACCTACCCGGTACCTGGACTTTTTAAAAAATTTCACCGCTTAACTTCGAGACCCCTCCCATCGTGTTCTATATGGTGAGACGTGAAAAACAAGACCAAACAAGCCATATCACAATGAACATGTGTGAATTTCCCAGTATGGACCTATCCCCCATAGCCAGTATGGGCCTATATACAGACCTACCCGGTATTGTTAAAAAAATTTCACCGCTTACCTCCGAGACCTTTTCATCGTGTTTTTCGTCGTGAGACGTGAAAAACAGGACCAAACAACCCATAGTAAAATTAAAAAAAAATGACCACCCACCATATCCCATACAGGTGTAACGAAAGTGCAGAATGACAGTGACCCCTTGGGATCCCCTTTAATCAGCCACTGCTTGTGTTCTGACACGTGACTACTGTGAAAACGAAAGTTACATTGTGTTTATGTGTGCGGTTGACTTACCTGATGGAATTCAACGCTGTAATTTGCCTAGAATGAACTATAATAATCCGGGAGACAGACAATGCCTCGAAATCCCGGCGAAGTTATCTCAAACGACCAGTCTGGACGGTGGAAGGGACTCTGGTAAGCCCACTCGCTTCGCTGAAAATGACGTCAGTCAGGAATGCGGAAGTCGATTTCGGTAAATATGCAGATGAGGGACAGTGAACTTTGCGGTCCTCGTATGAATTAACTAGAGAGAGTTGGAAGCTGAGATTTACCAGTTATGTCCGTTATGAATTATGGTTTGTTCCTCCATAGCCATATTTATCCAGCGAAGTCCAGATAAACTGATCGGGAAGTGGTGTAAGTGACAATAAAGAGGGCGCTGTCATCTTCGACGACGTGTTTCTACCTTTATCCGCAGAAGAGCGGTAGCCCTATATAAGCCGGACTCTCGCTGAAACGAGGCAGACCAGCAGAAACATCGAGGTGAGAGCACACGCAAAATATATTGGGGAGAAGAATCCAGTACATTGCCGGGCCGGAGAAGCCCGCCGCCGAATTTGTACATTGCCGGGCCGGAGAAAGCCCGCCGCCGAATTTGTGCCGCCGCCGAATTTGGGACCAGGCCGCCGAATATTATAGCATCATCATTGCATACATTTACACACACTTACATTCACATGTCCGGGCCGTGTTTACTCTACTTCGATCTCTATTCGGCATCAACCGTATTGCACAGTTGAACGGATATTGCGCTGGAAGTTAAGAGTATAGACATTTATCGCCAATGGTTATTCTTATTCTCTACCGTACGCTAGTACGGGCTCAGCTCTGGGAATTAACTAACGGCGTTAGAGTCGATAGCATGGCCATACATTAGCCGCATCTCTCTTTGCTTTCAACCGTATCGCACAGTTGTTCAAACATTGCGCTGTGGTTCGTGTATCTATTAAGCTGTATCTGGTAAGGGATGCGAGTCCCTGTGAAGAAGATATAGCTAAAACATATCATACACAGTTCCTACATAAACAATTATTCATGCACACATGTACTTAAGCCACGACCCACGGGTTGAAATACATTCACGCTAACACCCACAAGCTATAGGTTCGAGCCTATAGCTTGATATATATACATCTACCCAGGCAATCGTACGATAAACGATTATCCATTCACGACCCCATAAGCGTACAGTCTCTCACCAGTAATTCACGGCCAATGATAGATTACTACTGTCTCATACAGTAGTATATAGAGGGGGAATCCTTGACCAGATGCCCATCTATTGCGGATGACCGTGCAGTAGTATAGAGAGAGGGTTCAAGGGTCAACTGCCCATACAGTAGTATAGAAGGAGGGTTCCTATACTAGTTGACCATACAGTAGTATAGAAGGAGGGTTCCTATACTAGTTGACCATACAGTAGTATAGAAGGAGGGTTCCTATGCTAGTTGACCATACAGTAGTATAGAAGGAGGGTGCCGATTCCAGGTGCCCATACAGTAGTATAGGGAGAGGGTTACTAGACCAGGTGCCTGCCTATCCACCGTGTGTTATTGATGTCCGATCCTATGTGGACCGTGTAGCCGTAACTCTAGCCTTGATGGTTCGTCCTTGTAGCGGGGCCGCGGAGTGAGTCGCCGTGAGCGGGGTCGCTGAAGCCTGGGGGTGTATTCCTACGAGGGGTGCCGTCTGCTGCTGTGGTGAGCCGTGCAGTTGAATAGTCCTGCGGTGTTACAGAGAGACGGCCCGGTGCCGTAGAAGCCTTTGTACTGTGATAGTACTGTCGTGCCCAGGCCGTCCGCATCCATTGACGGTTATCAACGCTTGGAGGGGCTTAGTCGTGTAAGACGAGACACGACGACGACGAGAAGTCCATACCACCCGAGGGAGGAAGACCGGGGGAAGGAAGACACACGTCGGACATAACCACGGGAGGACCAGGTCGTGTAAGACGAGACACGACGCAGTGTTCATCCATACGGGAGTGAACGAAGACCTGGGGAAGGAAGCTAGACGCTGGACCTTACCACGTATATCTGGGGAAGGACGATAGACGCGGGATCCTACTACAAAGCCCTGGGGAAGGAAGATAGAAGCTGGACCCATCCATGAGAGAACCGGTCGTGACCAGACTGTGGCTGTGACCAGGCCTGCTCGCGTTATAGCTAGGGCTATAAATATTTTGTATATATTTTCTATTGAACTTCGGTTAAAGATAACTATAAGAGTACAGATAATTCATAGAGTAGGGATCTTCTTTGCAGGGATTATACGCTACCACGATTTGAATCCTGTATACCTGCTCAAAGAATTATATGTCAGTATTGCATTAATTTGCTTTGGTTGTCATTACAGGTCTTCCTTTCCAACCTCCTTGATCCAGACAAGGTGACAGGTTGAATCGAACTCCCTCGTTGGCCAGGATCAGTGCCCGAGTGCGTTCCCAGTAGCCTGACAGTTTGTCTTGGGGACCCTGCGCACTCTGTGGATCTGAAACATCCATTATCCCACGTTATAGAAGTAGAAACGTTTCAACTGGTGGCAGCGGTGGGATGGCCAACTTCTGGGAGACGAAGGAAAGGAGACCAAGCCTGGCGGATAGAAAAGATCCGGCCCAGACAACCATGAATATGACTGGAGATTTCGGCGCCAAGTTGCGACAATGGGAAGCCATGAGTCATCCACCTGACGGAAGAGGAGCCCAACGAAAATTCTCCACAACGCCGAGTCCTCGGGCACGACGTGAGACGGGAAGAGGCGTGGCTTCCGGACGATCAACTACGGCGACACTGGGTTACGAAAACCTTCTTGACTTGTCCACGCAAGAACTAGAATCGGTGCTGATGGAACCACCAGCTGACCTGACGCCTCAACCTTCAACGGTGATTGCTACTGAAGATCGACCAACTAGTAGAGGGTGTGAGCCAGAAGACGTGCAGCCTGACGTTGACCTGAGACGAGAGGTAGAAGACCATCGTAGCGCCATCCACATCTTGTGTACGACAATGACCTCCATGATGGGCCAGATGTCGACGATACTGAGAAATCAAAGTGCCAGTGAGGAGATGACTACACCGAAGGCAGAAGATTACACTCATTCTGGGCCGGCCGGACTGGAACGGGGTCGAGACGGAGCCGCATCGGGGACGACGTCGAGGCGAGATGAATCACCGCCAAGAAGACGCCTGGACGAACCACCTTCAGTTTCATGGGACCCCCCGTTACAGTCGTCCACGCCCATGGGGGAACCTAGACGGCCGAAGACAATGGTGAAGGCCGCTACCTACGATGGTACCACGCCATGGCGGGATTATTTGGCTCACTTCGGGCACTGCGCCGTGATCAATGGATGGACCTACCAACAACAGGGTCAATACCTGGCCGTCGCTTTAAGGGGGTCAGCGCAACAGGTGTTAGCCAGCCTTAAGTCTGCACCAGGAAGTACCGACTACGCCCGCTTGAAGGAAGCCTTGGAGAAGCGATTTGCCCCGCCAAATCAGATGGATATGTACAAGGCACAGCTGAGGTCTAGACACCGCGAGAGGGAAGAAGATCTTCCGGGCTTGGCTCAAGCACTAATCCGCCTGGCACAGCTGGCCTATCCCGACGCCGGAGACGATGTTCAGGATACCCTAGCCAAGGACCAGTTCCTGGACGCCATCAGTGATGAGCTGAGATTTCAAGTCTGGCAGACGAGGCCTAAAACCTTGGATGCGGCAGTACATGCGGCCGTGGAACTGGAGGCATTCAAGATCTCCCAGCGTCGGAAACCCTGGCCGACAGCCAAGTCCACTGCCCCGGAAGAGGGAGAGAAGGCAGTCGCACCCCCTGAAGAGGATGAGACTGAGAATCAACGGTTGCGGGAAGAAGTGAAGAGGTTAAAGGAGGTGATTCAGGAGAACAGTGAACCACCAAGACCACAACGGCAAGGACGATACCAGTCCAGATGGGGGCATAGACGTGACCGTCAACAACCATACGACAGCCATGATCGTACGTCAGGATGCTGGTCATGCGGAAGAGACGGCCATTACCGTGTGAATTGTCCAGAGTTGCGCAGGCCGGACGATCATCAACCCCCAAGACAACCGAAACCTCCCCCGAAACCTCCTACGGTGAATAACTCTGGTGAGGCCGGATTGTATCTCCCGGCCAAGATGGGATCCGTAGGATTGTGGTGCTGCGTCGACACAGGTGCATCAGTTTCTCTTCTGAACGTGCGGGTGTACAACCAGCTAAGTCCCCGACTTAGGCCGGCATTGAGAAGTCCCTCCTTTGCGTCCATTCGTATGGCCGATGGTACGAGTATGCCACTACAGGGTGAAGCAGACTTTAAGGTCACGATAGATGGGACTACCCGGACTCAGACGATGATTGTTGGGACACTGACCGTGGATGCCCTCCTGGGTTATGATTTCCTGAGTACCCACTGTACTGCGATTGATACGGAGAAGCATCGAGTGAAGTATGGCGGCCGATATATCCAGTGTGAGGTCGTGGGGAGCCACGAATGCCATCGGGTGTCTGTAACGGAGACTTTTACTATACCAGCTGGAGCTGAGGCAGTGGTGACGGGGACCGTCCGAGGTGCTCTACCGGGGGAGGTCGGAATGGTGGAAAATATCATTGGGTTCACACAGAAGACTGGAACCATGGTGGCCAGAGCCCTGGCCGAAGTTGACCGTGACCATGAAGTTACCCTGCGGTTCCTTAACCTGTCCACTGACCCTGCCATAGTACAAGCCGGCACTCTGTGTGGTAGTTTGACTGAAGTGGAGGTAGTAGATAATTCAGCTCCACTTACTGCAGAGCCTTTGAGCCAGCATGGTCCAGCCTCTGGTGAAGCAACGGTGCCAACCCCAAGATGTCCACCGCACCTACGGGCCTTAGTACAACAGTCCAGTGAGGGATTGGAAGTTGAGAGAGCTTTGGCTGTAGAAGACTTGGTTACTCGCTTCACCCACTTGTTCGCCAAGGATGACAGTGATTTGGGGCGAACAACGATGGTGCAACATCATATCAAGACGGGGAATGCGCCACCTATCCGGATTCCTCCGCGACGTCCACCCCTTCATGCCCGTGGAATAATAGACGACCAGGTTGAAGACATGCTGCAGCGGGGAGTCATTGAGCCATCTAATGGGCCTTGGTCTGCTCCGGTTGTCCTGGTACGGAAGAAGGATGGGAAAATGCGATTCTGCGTTGATTACCGGGCCCTCAACAAAGTAACGGAGAAAGATGCCTACCCCCTGCCGAGAATCGACGATTCCCTGGATTCTCTGTCTGGTGCCTGCTGGTGGAGTACGCTCGACCTGATGTCGGGATACTGGCAGGTCGAAGTAGCCCCGGAAGACAGATGTAAGACCGCCTTTGCCACTCGACGGGGCCTGTACCAATTCCGGGCCATGCCTTTCGGGCTTTGTAATGCTCCAGGAACCTTCGAGCGATTAATGGAGGCAGTTTTGGCAGGCTTCCATTACGAGACGTGCTTAGTGTACCTCGACGACATAATCGTTTTTGGCCGGACCTTCGAGGAGATGATCCAACGACTGGAGGGAGTCTTCCAGAGGCTGCAACAACACGGCCTGAAATTGAAGCCCTCGAAATGCGTCATCGGGAAACGACAAGTCCTTTACCTGGGTCATATAGTGACGCAAGACGGGATTGGTACCGACCCGGAGAAGATTCGGGCTGTACGAGAGTGGCCGACGCCTGTCTCCCAAACGGATGTCAGAAGTTTTCTTGGCCTGTGTGGGTACTACCGGCGTTTTATACGAGATTTTGCGACGGTAGCAGCCCCTCTTCATCGACTGACGGAGAAGAAGGCGGTATTTATGTGGGATGATACAGCCCAGACGGCATTCGACCACCTAAGACAGAAGCTGACGACCGCACCTATGTTGATGATGCCGGATTTCCGACAGCCCTTTATCCTGGACACAGATGCCAGCAATTTCGGCATTGGGGCCGTCTTGTCCCAGGAGATCAACGGAGAAGAAAAGGTCGTAGCCTATGCCAGCAGGGTGTTGTCCAAAACAGAACGTGCCTACTGTGTGACTAGAAGGGAACTTCTGGCTGTCGTGTACTTTGTCAAGTACTTTCGGCATTATCTGTTTGGCCGAAAATTTCTACTGCGCACTGACCATGGGTCCTTGAGGTGGTTAATGCGGTTTAAAGAACCGGAGGGACAATTGGCTCGCTGGATACAAGCTCTCGGAGTCTACGACTTTGAAATCCAGCATCGACCCGGACGAAAGCACGGAAATGCTGACGCCATGAGTCGAATCCCGTGCAAGCAGTGTGGACGATCAGGGTCCGAGGTCCAGGAAGCTGCCCGTGTTACGGAGATCGTACCGCCGACTGCAGACTTCAGTCAAGCTCAGGCCGCGGACCCAGACTTGCAGCCTGTCCTGGAGTGGGTAAAGAAAGGCAGTCGACCCGCCAGGGAGGACATCAGTCAATATGGGCCAGTAACTAAAAACCTGTGGGGTGCCTTCGATCTACTGGAGATGAGTGGATCCTTGCTTGTGCGGAGATGGGTAAATGCTCGGGGAGAAGTGAAACGACGGCTTCTGGTGGTCCCTCGCTCCCTCAGACGGAAAGTCTTGAAAGAGTGTCATGACAGTGTTACCGGTGGTCACCTTGGGGTGAAGAAAACCCTGGCAAAAGTGAGGCAGGCGTACATGTGGCCTGGTCTACAGACCGATGTTCGGCAATGGTGCCGGAGTTGCGATGTGTGCAACCGTAGGAAGTTGGCAGGACGGAAGCCCAGAGGTCCTCATCGCGGTCAGATGACCGGAAGTCCAGGCGACAGAGCAGCTGTTGATATTCTCGGGCCATTGGCAGAAACCGGTCAGGGAAACCGATACGTAGTCGTCATTGGAGACTATTTCACCCGTTGGGTGGAAGCTGTAGCCTTACCCAATCAGGAAGCCACAACGGTTGCCCAAGCTGTCGTGGATCACTTCGTTACCAGATTTGGCGTACCAATGGCAATCCACTCTGACCAGGGACGTCAGTTTGAAAGCAGAGTATTCCAGGGGATGTGTCGCATACTCGGAATGAGAAAAACGAGGACTACACCCTATCACCCCCAGTCGAACGGCATGATTGAACGGTTCAATCGGACCTTAGCCCAGATGTTGCATGCCAGCATTGACCGTCACCCGGACGACTGGGACCTTCACATTCCGTTGGTGCTGATGTCATACCGTGCCACCGTGCATGAGACGACGGGATATTCCCCAAACATGATGGTGTTTGGGAGGGAAATCGCCTTGCCATCGCACCTGACTTTGGGAGCACCTCCGAAGCAGCAGGTAGAGCCGACACAGTGGGTCGAAGATCTCCGGGATGAGATGGCTGAGATACACGAGTTTGCCCGCGAGACTACAAAGAAGAGCTTGAGGCGGCAGAAACGTATCTACGATACGAGAGCTTTTCCCCACAAGTACAAGCCTGGTGATCAGGTTTACCTGTATATTTCCGCTACTAAGCGTGGGGAGATCCGCAAACTACGAGACCGGTGGGGAGGGCCTTATGCTGTGAGAGAAGCGCTGACTGATGTGACATATCGCATCGCCGACGAGGCTGGTGGCCTCCGTGTAGTCCATCATGATCTTCTTAAGCCCTTCTACCCCAGAGAGACATCGGATAGTGAGACCACTGAGTCTACAGAGAATGATGGTGATGTCGAGTCTGAGAATGACTCGGAGCCCGCGACGGTCTTTCCATATCCGGTGGAGCATCCAGCCGTAGTGAGATCTCCAGCACCTCGGCAGACGAGGAGTGGACGGAGAACCCGTCGTCCTCCAAGATTGGCAGATTACGAGGTTGAATTACCGCCGGATCCTCCTGTTGAAGACGAGTCGCCACTTCCGGAAGAGCAGATGGCCTTGCCGGAGAGGTGGAGTCCTCCACGAACGACTCGTGGACGTCGTATCCAGCGACCGGGGCGTTTTAATGACTACGTTTTAGCCTGCCAGTGGACAGGAGATGCGCGACCGTATGGTCGGAGAAATACGGTTCATGACCGTGATCGTCGAGGGATGACCTGTGGTGCAGGTCCGACCTCCAAGTACCCCTGTGGACGACGAACACAGGATGGGCGATTCTGAGGCTTTACTGCCTCAGATGCATGATGCATGACTCCAGCAAGAGACAGCTGTGGCCTGCTGTGGACCTGATGTCCATTGCAGGTGACGACGACTTGACCAGGAAGTCAAGAGGACCGTCGTCCTGTAATTTTGTTGTATATACGTTGTACATATGTTCCATTCTGCACATCCGTGCTGCTGGTAGCGTGACGAGAGCCATGACGAGGGCGTCAGGATCTTCGAAGGCGGGGGTAGTGTAACGAAAGTGCAGAATGACAGTGACCCCTTGGGATCCCCTTTAATCAGCCACTGCTTGTGTTCTGACACGTGACTACTGTGAAAACGAAAGTTACATTGTGTTTATGTGTGCGGTTGACTTACCTGATGGAATTCAACGCTGTAATTTGCCTAGAATGAACTATAATAATCCGGGAGACAGACAATGCCTCGAAATCCCGGCGAAGTTATCTCAAACGACCAGTCTGGACGGTGGAAGGGACTCTGGTAAGCCCACTCGCTTCGCTGAAAATGACGTCAGTCAGGAATGCGGAAGTCGGTTCCAGTAAATATGCAGATGAGGGACAGTGAACTTTGCGGTCTTCGTATGAATTAACTAGAGGGAGTTGGAAGCTGAGATTTACCAGTTATGTCCGTTATGAATTATGGTTTGTTCCTCCATAGCCATATTTATCCAGCAAAGTCCAGATAAACTGATCGGGAAATGTTGTAAGTGACAATAAAGAGGGCGCTGTCATCTTCGACGTCTGTTTCTACCTTTATCCACAGAAGAGCGGTAGCCCTATATAAGCCGGACTCTCGCTGAAACGAGGCAGACCAGCAGAAACATCGAGGTGAGAGCACACACCAAATCATTTGGGGAGAAGAAATCCAATACATTGCCGGGCCGGAGAAAGGCCGCCGCCGAATTGGAGAAGCCCGCCGCCGAATTTGTACATTGCCGGGCCGGAGAAAGGCCGCCGCCGAATTGGAGAAGCCCGCCGCCGAATTTGTACATTGCCGGGCCGGAGAAAGGCCGCCGCCGAATGGGAGAAGCCCGCCGCCGAATTTGTACATTGCCGGGCCGGAGAAAGCCCGCCGCCGAATTGTGCCAGCGCCGGGCCGTCACCAGGCCGCCAGATAATATAACATCATTGCATACATTTACACACACTTACATTCACATGTCCGGGCCGTGTTTACTCTACTTCGATCCCTATTCGGCATCAACCGTATTGCACAGTTGAACGAATATTGCGCTGGAAGTTAAGAGTATAGAAGCTTATCGCCAATGGTTATTCTTATTCTCTACCGTACGCCAGTACGGGCTCAGCTCTGGGAATTAACTAACGGCGTTAGAGTCGATAGCATGGCCATATATTAGCCGCATCTCTCTTTGCTTTCAACCGTATCGCACAGTTGTTCAAAGATTGCGCTGTGGTTAGTGTATCTATTAAGCTATATCCGGTAGGGATGCGAGTCTCTGTGAAGAGGATATAGCTATACAAAACCATACACAGTTATTCATGCACACATGTACTTAAACCACAACCCACGGGTTGAAATACATTCACGCTAACACCCACAAGCTATAGGTTCGAGCCTATAGCTTGATATATATACACCTACCCAGTCAATCGTACGATAAACGATTATCCATTCACGGCCCCATAAGCATAGTCTCTCACCACCCTGTACATATATTGAGTAATTCACGGCCAATGATAGATTACTACTGTCTCATACAGTAGTATATAGAGGGGGAATCCTAGACCTGATGCCCAGCTATTGCGGAAGACCATGCAGTAGTATAGAAGAGAGGGTTCAAGGGTCAACTGACCATACAGTAGTATAGAAGGAGGGTTCCTATACTAGTTGACCATGCAGTAGTATAGAAGGAGGGTTCCTATACTAGTTGACCATACAGTAGTATAGAGAGAGGGTGCCGATTCCAGGTGCCCATACAGTAGTATAGGGAGAGGGTTACTAGACCAGGTGCCTGCCTATCCACCGTGTGTTATTGATGTCCGATCCTATGTGGACCGTGTAGCCGTGAACTCTAGCCTTGATGATTCATCCTTGTAGCGGGGCCGCGGAGTGAGTCGCCGTGAGCGGGGTCGCTGAAGCCTGGGGGTGTATTCCTACGAGGGGTGCCGTCTGCTGCTGTGGTGAGCCGTGCAGTTGAATAGTCCTGCGGTGTTACAGAGAGACGGGCCGGTGCCGTAGAAGCCTTTGCACTGTGATAGTACTGTCGTGCCCAGGCCGTCCGCATCCATTGACGGTTATCAACGCTTGGAGGGGCTTAGTCGTGTAAGACGAGACACGACGACGACGAGAAGTCCATACCACCCGAGGGAGGAAGACCGGGGGAAGGAAGACACACGTCGGACATAACCACGGGAGGACCAGGTCGTGTAAGACGAGACACGACGCAGTGTTCATCCATACGGGAGTGAACGAAGACCTGGGGAAGGAAGCTAGACGCTGGACCTTACCACGTATATCTGGGGAAGGACGATAGACGCTGGATCCTACTACAGAGCCCTGGGGAAGGAAGATAGAAGCTGGACCCATCCATGAGAGAACCGGTCGTGACCAAACTGTGGCTGTGACCAGGCCTGCTCGCGTTATAGCTAGGGCTATACATATATTGTATATATTTTCTATTGAACTTCGGTTAAAGATAACTATAAGAGTACAGATAATTCATAGAGTAGGGATCTTCTTTGCAGGGATTGTACGCTACCACGATTTGAATCCTGTATACCTGCTCAAAGAATTATATGTCAGTAGTGCATTAATTTGCTTTGGTTGTCATTACAGGTCTTCCTTTCCAACCTCCTTGATCCAGACAAGGTGACAGGTTGAATCGAACTCCCTCGTTGGCCAGGATCAGTGCCCGAGTGCGTTCCCAGTAGCCTGACAGTTTGTCTTGGGGGACCCTGCGCACTCTGTGGATCTGAAACATCCATTATCCCACGTTATAGAAGTAGAAACGTTTCAACTGGTGGCAGCGGTGGGATGGCCAACTTCTGGGAGACGAAGGAAAGGAGACCAAGCCTGGCGGATAGAAAAGATCCGGCCCAGACAACCATGAATATGACTGGAGATTTCGGCGCCAAGTTGCGACAGTGGGAAGCCATGAGCCAACCACCTGACGGAAGAGGAGCCCAACGAAAGTTTTCCACAACGCCGAGTCCTCGGGAACGACGTGACACGGGAGGAGATGTAGGTTCCGGGCGATCGACTACAGCTACTCGGGCCTCTGGAAATCTTCTTGACTTGTCCACGCAAGAACTAGAATCGGTGCTGATGGAACCACCAGCTGACCTGACGCCTCAACCTTCAACGGTGATTGCTACTGAAGATCGACCAACTAGTAGAGGGTGTGAGCCAGAAGACGTGCAGCCTGACGTTGACCTGAGACGAGAGGTAGAAGACCATCGTAGCGCCATCCACATCTTGTGTACGACAATGACCTCCATGATGGGCCAGATGTCGACGATACTGAGAAATCAAAGTGCCAGTGAGGAGATGACTACACCGAAGGCAGAAGATTACACTCATTCTGGGCCGGCCGGACTGGAACGGGGTCGAGACGGAGCCGCATCGGGGACGACGTCGAGGCGAGATGAATCACCGCCAAGAAGACGCCTGGACGAACCACCTTCAGTTTCATGGGACCCCCCGTTACAGTCGTCCACGCCCATGGGGGAACCTAGACGGCCGAAGACAATGGTGAAGGCCGCTACCTACGATGGTACCACGCCATGGCGGGATTATTTGGCTCACTTCGGGCACTGCGCCGTGATCAATGGATGGACCTACCAACAACAGGGTCAATACCTGGCCGTCGCTTTAAAGGGGTCAGCGCAACAGGTGTTAGCCAGCCTTAAGTCTGCACAAGGAAGTACCGACTACGCCCGCTTGAAGGAAGCCTTGGAGAAGCGATTTGCCCCGCCAAATCAGATGGATATGTACAAGGCACAGCTGAGGTCTAGACACCGCGAGAGGGAAGAAGATCTTCCGGGCTTGGCTCAAGCACTAATCCGCCTGGCACAGCTGGCCTATCCCGACGCCGGAGACGATGTTCAGGATACCCTAGCCAAGGACCAGTTCCTGGACGCCATCAGTGATGAGCTGAGATTTCAAGTCTGGCAGACGAGGCCTAAAACCTTGGATGCGGCAGTACATGCGGCCGTGGAACTGGAGGCATTCAAGATCTCCCAGCGTCGGAAACCCTGGCCGACAGCCAAGTCCACTGCCCCGGAAGAGGGAGAGAAGGCAGTCGCACCCCCTGAAGAGGATGAGACTGAGAATCAACGGTTGCGGGAAGAAGTGAAGAGGTTAAAGGAGGTGATTCAGGAGAACAGTGAACCACCAAGACCACAACGGCAAGGACGATACCAGTCCAGATGGGGGCATAGACGTGACCGTCAACAACCATACGACAGCCATGATCGTACGTCAGGATGCTGGTCATGCGGAAGAGACGGCCATTACCGGGTGAACTGTCCAGAGTTGCGCAGGCCGGATGATCATCAACCCCCAAGACAACCGAAACCTCCACCGAAACCTCCTACGGTGAATAACTCTGGTGAGGCCGGATTGTATCTCCCGGCCAAGATGGGATCCGTAGGATTGTGGTGCTGCGTCGACACAGGTGCATCAGTTTCTCTTCTGAACGTGCGGGTGTACAACCAGCTGAGTCCCCCACTTAGGCCGGCATTGAGAAGTCCCTCCTTTGCGTCCATTCGTATGGCCGATGGTACGTGTATGCCACTACAGGGTGAAGCAGACTTTAAGGTCACGATAGATGGGACTACCCGGACTCAGGCGATGATTGTTGGGACACTGACCGTGGATGCCCTCCTGGGTTATGATTTCCTGAGTACCCACTGTACTGCGATTGATACGGAGAAGCACCGAGTGAAGTATGGCGGCCGATATATCCAGTGTGAGGTCGTGGGGAGCCACGAATGCCATCGGGTGTCTGTAACGGAGACTTTTACTATACCAGCTGGAGCTGAGGCAGTGGTGACGGGGACCGTCCGAGGTGCTCTACCGGGGGAGGTCGGAATGGTGGAAAATATCATTGGGTTCACACAGAAGACTGGAACCATGGTGGCCAGAGCCCTGGCCGAAGTTGACCGTGACCATGAAGTTACCCTGCGGTTCCTTAACCTGTCCACTGACCCTGCCATAGTACAAGCCGGCACTCTGTGTGGTAGTTTGACTGAAGTGGAGGTAGTAGATAATTCAGCTCCACTTACTGCAGAGCCTTTGAGCCAGCATGGTCCAGCCTCTGGTGAAGCAACGGTGCCAACCCCAAGATGTCCACCGCACCTACGGGCCTTAGTACAACAGTCCAGTGAGGGATTGGAAGTTGAGAGAGCTTTGGCTGTAGAAGACTTGGTTACTCGCTTCACCCACTTGTTCGCCAAGGATGACAGTGATTTGGGGCGAACAACGATGGTGCAACATCATATCAAGACGGGGAATGCGCCACCTATCCGGATTCCTCCACGACGTCCACCCCTTCATGCCCGTGGAATAATAGACGACCAGGTTGAAGACATGCTGCAGCGGGGAGTCATTGAGCCATCTAATGGGCCTTGGTCTGCTCCGGTTGTCCTGGTACGGAAGAAGGATGGGAAAATGCGATTCTGCGTTGATTACCGAGCCCTCAACAAAGTAACGGAGAAAGATGCCTACCCCCTGCCGAGAATCGACGATTCCCTGGATTCTCTGTCTGGTGCCTGCTGGTGGAGTACGCTCGACCTGATGTCGGGATACTGGCAGGTCGAAGTAGCCCCGGAAGACAGATGTAAGACCGCCTTTGCCACTCGACGGGGCCTGTACCAATTCCGGGCCATGCCTTTCGGGCTTTGTAATGCTCCAGGAACCTTCGAGCGATTAATGGAGGCAGTTTTGGCAGGCTTCCATTACGAGACGTGCTTAGTGTACCTCGACGACATAATCGTTTTTGGCCGGACCTTCGAGGAGATGATCCAACGACTGGAGGGAGTCTTCCAGAGGCTGCAACAACACGGCCTGAAATTGAAGCCCTCGAAATGCGTCATCGGGAAACGACAAGTCCTTTACCTGGGTCATATAGTGACGCAAGACGGGATTGGTACCGACCCGGAGAAGATTCGGGCTGTACGAGAGTGGCCGACGCCTGTCTCCCAAACGGATGTCAGAAGTTTTCTTGGCCTGTGTGGGTACTACCGGCGTTTTATACGGGATTTTGCGACTGTAGCAGCCCCTCTTCATCGACTGACGGAGAAGAAGGCGGTATTTATGTGGGATGATACAGCCCAGACGGCATTCGACCACCTAAGACAGAAGCTGACGACTGCACCTATGTTAACGATGCCGGACTTCCGACAGCCCTTTATCCTGGACACAGATGCCAGCAATTTCGGCATTGGGGCCGTCCTGTCCCAGGAGATCAACGGGGAGGAGAAGGTCGTAGCCTATGCCAGCAGGGTGCTGTCCAAAACAGAACGTGCCTACTGTGTGACTAGAAGGGAACTTCTGGCTGTCGTGTACTTTGTCAAGTACTTTCGGCATTATCTGTTTGGCCGAAAATTTCTACTGCGCACTGACCATGGGTCCCTGAGGTGGTTAATGCGGTTTAAAGAACCGGAGGGACAATTGGCTCGCTGGATACAAGCTCTCGGAGTCTACGACTTTGAAATCCAGCATCGACCCGGACAAAAGCACGGAAATGCTGACGCCATGAGTCGAATCCCGTGCAAGCAGTGTGGACGATCAGGGTCCGAGGTCCAGGAAGCTGCCCGTGTTACGGAGATCGTACCGCCGACTGCAGACTTCAGTCAAGCTCAGGCCGCGGACCCAGACTTGCAGCCTGTCCTGGAATGGGTAAAGAAAGGCAGTCGACCCGCCAGGGAGGACATCAGTCAATATGGGCCAGTAACTAAAAACCTGTGGGGTGCCTTCGATCTACTGGAGATGAGTGGATC